>JBAKGM010019633.1:0-10246 GCA_037177215.1 Asparagus racemosus | reverse complement strand
AATCATGATAATTTTTGTAACGATTAATCTAATAATATTATTAACTAAATATTAATAACCTCTATCATTAAATATATATGGTTTGAATACAATATCAAGATATTTAAAATATCATTTAGTATTTTAATATTGAAAAAAATATGCATTGAAAAATCACGGTTGTTATAGAAGTTATCCTATGAAAAATAGCTCAGAAATAGCTATTTGGGCGAACTTCGTGGTTTTGGTGAGGTTCGCAGAAGGCATAGGCGAAGTTCACTATGGTCATAGGCGAGGGTCGCTCGAATGTGGGGGCACCTCCTTTAGAAGTGGAAGACTTGGTCTACTTTACTATTGTGAGTGGGGCTCTTTAGTTGGCGAGCTTCACTAGTGAACTCGGATTTTGCACAGAATCCGACCTTTGGCAGAGTTGGCATCAGTCGTCAGGCGACCTTCATTATGATCTGTTATGGGCTTTGTTTTAGGCCTATTCGAAGTGTTTAGCCCATGTGCGTTCACTTCTTTGGTCCAAATTAATCATCAGCCTAGGTGAAAATATATTTTGATCGTCTACAATTGAGAGATTAGATAGAATATTTTCTTTATTAGTTTATATGAATATTTGCATTTTAGTTCTAAAATGTAGGTTTCTAGAAGGGTTCAAATGTTAAAAAGCCTTAATGAGTTTCAAGTCAAAAGTGGTCAACCCGTTAATCAACCTATTAAGTCATATATCCCTATATAAGGCCTGTAAAAACCTAGAGATTAGAATTTTACAGATTCTAATATACTAGGGCTGGCCAAGTATGGGAAGAGAAAAAGGAGATTTTCTGACATATGTTCTTCAGCCCGGAGACTATCTTTTCAGTAGGAAAACTCTCAGGCAAGTATCATCTTATTTAGTTCCACCTTTTTATCCTTAACTAGGTTTAAATTCCTCATGTTAAATGTATTTGATCCATCACATCGGTTCGTCATCTTATCATTGGTGAATTTATCAAGTTTATATCGATGTTTTGATGAAAAATATGCACATGTGTAAAATTTTGAAATGGTGTTGTAAATACCTAATGAGAACCCTTTATCCATGTTTCATATGCTAGATTTTGTAAGTTTTTTGTATCAAATTTTGATTTATACATGTATGACAAGTTTCGATGATGTTTCGGCGAGTTTTACAAAACCCTACAGGATTAATTAGTGTTTTATCTATCTATGATCATGATAATTATTCCATATATGTTAGTTTTATTCTGCTAAAAAAGTGTAAAGAATCATCCCAAAGTCAGATACGAGAAAGTTATGACAAACACTAGCTTAAAAATCTAGAAAACTTGCTAAATACCAGATTTTCAAACATCTGGTCTATGTTTCAGATGTCTGAGAGGGAATTTCATATGTCTCTATTCTTATTTTGTATTTTTGTGTTTATGTAGTCTACAAATTCGATGTCTGATCTGCTTTGTTAAACGTTTGGTCTAAAATTAAAATGTTTGGTGTGATATTTTAGACGCTTGAAAACGTTCCCAGTAAATTTGTTTCTATTTTATTACTTGTTTGACCCCATAACTTCTCTGTATGACCTTCGATAGTAATGAAACTTTGGTAACACCTTTACTACTATGTTTTGAGTGTGTTTAATTTTTTGTTTGACATTTTTGAGTTATGTTTTGATAATTGTCCAGTTGAACCAAAAAGCTTGAAATATGGTTTTCGTTGAATTTGAGTGTTGACCCAGACTCTGCCGAGAGTTGTTTGTAACATGAAAATGAATTTATTTATAATAATATGGGCTATTTGAAATGCTGACTCTTATTAAAATGGTTTAGCTATTGATGATAATAAATATATTCTTAAATATTACACATGTAAAACCACAAAAATTAGGGCTATAAATATCAAGCGTTTGTCTCGATCAATGTGGTAAGCTTTTGGCTATGGTGGTGTGTGCAAGAGGTGCAAACTTGTTACCTATTGGTATATGGATATGATATATTGAGAAGAGATAATATTGTTGGATAGTTAAAACCTAATTTTTATGAACTCATAGAATTTGTATATTACACATTAAATATTGAATCGTGATGGTTAAAATGTGAGTGTGCGATTTGCAACCTCTATTCTATTATGTTTATTTT
This sequence comes from Asparagus racemosus, assembly GCA_037177215.1. NCBI lineage: Eukaryota > Viridiplantae > Streptophyta > Magnoliopsida > Asparagales > Asparagaceae > Asparagus > Asparagus racemosus. Next base: position 8,129 of record JBAKGM010019633.1, on the reverse strand, counting down.
CTCACTCAATAATTAGTCATGTAATATAGTAAATCTGAGATTAGACAACATCACGTGTAATCACCCTAAAAATGAGTTGATTTGAAAATATTGGGTTTTGGGGGGGGGGTGTTTCTGGTCTTTTTAATATTGTAATTAACTCAGATTACAAAATTTATATTTCCTGGGGTTCTTGACTGCGTGCCGATGGAGCATCGATCTTGTACTCCATTGACGAACCGAATTAAGACCTATGAGTCTTTTGTTGTTGACGAGGGTTGGATTACTTGGAAGCTAGCTCAGTCTTCTCTTTGTGATATTCCTCTGCGTATGTGTCTCTCATTGTTATTTCTCTGAGATCTCTCCGTGTGTGTGTTAAATGAATGATCTCCCGTCCTTTTATAGGCTAAAAGAGAGAGTTAATGGTCCCCTTTGGACGTGGATTATTGGCCCTTAATACAGGAGATAGTGGGGGAATTATCCATAAAAATAGCCCTGAAATGGCTAAATGGCGGACTTCGTGACCTTGGCGAAGTCCGCTGAAGGTGTGGGTGAAATTCACTGCAGTTGCAGGCGAAGGTCATCACGAATGTGGGTGCACCATATTCGGAAGTGAATGACTTGATCCACTTAAGTTGACGTGGGCAAAATTCGTTGGTTGGCGAGCTTCGCCTATGAGTTCGAATTTGACACAGAATTCGACTCTAGGCTTGGCTGACTAATGACACCTTTCGATTGGCATGGGAGTCGACTCACGTTCGATTTGGTCGAGACAAGTCGACATTGGCTATCTGGCGAGATTCGCTGGCCGACTATTGGCACCTTTCGACTCAATATTGGTTTTGTCGACTCGTGTTTGACTCAATTGGATCGAGTTGATATGGGTTGCTTGGCGAGGTCTGCTTCAGTCATTAGGCGACCGCTTGTTAAGGGTTCAACTTTGGGCCCATTCGAAGTGTTTAGCCTATGGGCGTTCACTCTTTGGATCCAAGCTAGCCATCGTTGTAAGTGAAAATTCATTTTAACCTACGACGAGACCCCCCCAAAGTTTTCAAGATCCTGTATTTAGTTTGTAACAGGGATTGAAATACTTTGCGTAAATAGCCAGAGGTATACTGCTGAACGTGGCTCGCGTTGTCTTGTTTGGGCAAAAGACTTTTCTTTATTTGTCTACTTGGTTGCTAGAGGTGTACTGTTGAACGTAACTTCCTCAGTTGCGGACTTGTATCGAAGGTTTGTGATGCTTGTGCTCGTCTAAATCCTTATTTGGAATGAAACTCACCTTCCTAGTTGTTGGGGCGATGTTGGAGAAATCAGCGCACTTTAGCTGATTTTAAGTGTGAGCGAGGGTTGCTCATTTCTGTCTTACTAATCGAACCTCATCGATTGGTGATGTTCGCTGGCTGGCGAAGCTCGATGCATTTTGAGCTGTCGTTGGTGAAGTTCGTCGTCAGGCGATGCTTGCTAGCTTGGCAAAGTTTGTTCTGATTCACCTCTAGATTTGTGTCGTGATTTGTGGCTAAGATATCTTGATTGAAGATCGTATGAGATCCGCTGTGGATTTGACCGAGTTTTAGGCTAAGTCAAAGCCTCTTTGTCTTGTCCAATCAGATCTCAGAAAGATACGATTGCCTCGAGAGTTAAGATTTAAAATTAGCTTTAGTAGCCATCCTCATCCGTTCTCATTGCTTTTTCCATACTATTATTCTTCTTCTCCATGTCAGCGCCAACGTCGCATAGACTAGAGATGCTCCTCGACAGAGGAGCTGAAATCAAAAGACTCTAACAGGGGCTGGCCCTAGTTCAGAGCAATCAAGCGGATGAACTCCGCATACACCGCCGCTTGATAGAGTTGTTGTTGGCCAAGAAGGCGATGCTGGAGCAGATCATCGAGAATCAGTCGGTCGCTTGGTGTGAACTTGAGCGGGTTAGAGATGCATAGAGCCTTGAGTGCCGCCCTCTTCGTAAGGCCGTTCAGCGATTGAAATGGTGCTTGAAGAAAGGCCTTTGGGTCTCCATGAGTGAAGACTCCGACAGTAACTAGGTGTCATAAAAGTAAACCTAGATCATAATTAGATGTCGTGTGGCTGACTCAGGCCCGACGATGATTTTTAGCAATTAGAAGTGCTTCCTCCTATAGACATGGCTCAGTCCCATGCAAGTGGGGAACTTCTTGCTGCTGATATGGCTCAAATTAAAGCAACGATAGTGCTTCCTATCTTTTTTATCTTGTGTAACTGAGGGTGCACGAGTTGTAGCTTGGTGCAGCTCTTGTATGCTTATCAGCCATCATACTACCCATACCTTAGGAATATAGGATAGTAGTAAATAGTAATAAATACCCATCATCCTTGTAATTGGATAGTTTGAGTGTCGCCTTGTAACAAAGTCTTCGATCAATAAAAATAAACTTTTCTTCTAGCTGAAATTGTCCATCTCTTGTGTAATTAATCTGCATGTACTTTGTTTCTGTAATGAGTCTAAACTTTGCATGGAGTCACTGCTTTTGGAAGCGAGGTTTGGGCTTCCTTGTGTTGGTGAGAGTCAGTTTTGAAGTCGGCCAAATGAAGTCCGAACAAATTGAGTTGTAGTTTTCTCATTTTTGGGACTTAGTGAATTTTTTTGCCAAGTCAATTTGGCAAGGTTCCCTATATAGGGTCTCATACAAATTGAGTTGTGATTTTTTTCTCATTTTGGAGACTTAATATAATTCACTATGGTGCTCTGGCAAGGCTCACCTTGATATCCTGTTGAATGGGGCGAAGTTTGATTACTTGAGAAACAGTCGTCTGGGCGAAGCTCAGTAGGTCAGTTTAGGAGAGGCTCAGTGCAAGAATTCAGGTCTTGGATCTGTGTGCCTGAAATTTTGGTGAAGTTTTATTTAGAGAGGGGTTCCTGGCGAAGTTCAAGGCTGGAATTTTTAGCGAAGTTTGGGGCTAAATCTTTGATGGAGCTCGGTAGCAGGATCTTCGACGGATCTGGCTTTAGCGAAATACTCAGTGAAGTTCGAGGCGAGAATTCTTTAGTAGAGTCTAGGGATTTTAGCCTATCAATAGGTTGTTTTGCCTCCTTCTCCACTTTGATTTCAAAAACTCTCCACTTTTCTTCAAGTCTAAGCTTTCTCAGAATCTTTATCAACTTTCACCAATGGCTCCTCGTCGTGCAATTTCTAGAGGAAGAGGCTCTGCTCAAGGAGCTCGTCGGCCAAGAGCTGAAGAGGCGTCGCCGCAGCTGGAGATAGAAGCAGGTAAGCTTCGAGCCCATTAATGGCGATATTCGGATCAGCTTATCCTCAGCCCATTGGGCTTTAAACAGTGCCTCCAAGTGCTTAAAATATTTGATGCGCTACAAAAGGCACGATCTTCACAACCAGTTGCGGTCTTCCCCGACGAGCTTTTTTCGTTCACGGTGAAGTTCTGTTAGCAGTCATTACTGGCACTTGTTGAAGTGAGCTTCGTTCTTCGGGCGGAGCTCGTTAGCCCTTTGGGCTTCTACAGCGAATTTCGTTGGGCAGAGTTCATTGCTTTATTTTGAGTGACCTTCGTTGGAGCGAGGTTTGCTGATTTCAGTGACCGTCGCTTGGACGAGGTCTGCATAACTTAGTTGCATGAGTTTCGCCAACTTAAGTACATGGATGAAGTTCGCAATTTTTGCTGGACTTTACTTCATCTTACCAATATTTTGTCTAATTTGATCTTCTTTTTTGTGCAGTTACTTACTCAAGGGCCCTTGTAGATTGTCGTAGTCATTTTGGGCATGATGGAACACTTGACCAAGAAGTGATGCACGTCTTTGATGGGAACGTTCTTTTGTTCCCAGAATACAGCAGCTAGGGGAGGATGGAAACCATTCGTGCGGGTCGTTCCAGATCTCTACAGGAGATAATCACGGATGCCAAGTTCTCAATTCCTGATGAGGGTGTGTCAGTGAAGCCACAATTCCTCTTTGGAGATAGCGTTCCTGGCAGAAACTCCCTCTTCAACTGGGGAGAGGAGTACTGGTACTATGCCCAAGGAGTTAAACAGTTCGCTATACCAGCGATAGAGCACCAAGTCTCCTTCATGTGTCTGTAGCGTCTCGCCATGCCTCACTTCATGCGTTATAATCTCACAAATAGTGAAGATAACATTAAGTTAGGTTCTCCTGATGCATGGAGGTGACTTTCGTCATGAGAGACTTTATGGGATCAACATCATTGTGCTACGTTCAGGTTTCGTATGTGAGGATGTACCAGTTAATGAAGTCCCTGTGATTCCAAACACTTTCGGGAACGAGCTTGCCAAGTATGATGCTCAGTATCTCGAGGCAGATGCCAGGTTTCCTAGTTGGATCAGATCGGCGGATACCCAATGGTGGACTCGTTTAGTTGACTTTGCTCTTGAAACCTTCACAGATAATTACATGAGATGGGGCTATACGCTGCGGTGAGAGCCTCCAAGTATGGTGCTGAGATTTGTGCGCCTATCTTGTATGGCATCTTAGAGTTATACAATTGTGATAGCAGCACTTTCTTTACTCTGGCATGGGAGATTGGGATAGCTTTTCATGAGACGTTCGAAGTGTCTCGCTTACCGGTGGGAAGTCACCTGTATGAGGAAATTTTTCCCACAAACTAAGAGTTGATTCCTCTGAACCATGTTGCCCAGGTGACAGAGGTCTTCTGAGAGCTAGTGTGCTATTTCGTCATTAGCCAAAGTGTTGCTGGAAATACCAGATATGATCTCACTATGCCTCGTGTTCCTTGGGTGGACTATTTGTTTCCTCATGTCAGTAAAAAGGATCAGGGCGTGAGTTCCATCCCTCCAATTTAGGCAAGAGATGTTGAAACCCGTATCTTCGATGATACTCATATACTGCACACTACTGACTCGGATATGTGTGGGTTCCATGCTGGTGACAAGTTTGAAAGCTTTCATCATCAAGTAAAGGAACTGATATCTGAGAGGGCATTACTCGTAGGTTTCTCTTCTATTTGGTTGAAGGGGTGCGTTGTTCCTTCTCGACTGAAGGATCGTATCTCGATCAAGGTGCTGCATCCTGTCGTGTTGCTATCTTGTGGGTATAATTTAGCCCTTTTACCTGTAATGGTGAGTTGTATTCATCATGGCCTACTGGAGATGGCCACCGAATATCTGAGGTAGGAGGTAAATTGTCTAAGAAATCAATTACCTAATCCTCGGGTGGAGCTACCATATATGTATTTAGTAATATGATTCACCCAGCATTGCCCTAGTCAATGTCAGCTGCTATGACCGGTGGAGAAAACGTTACTTTGCCTAAGAAATTTGAGTGCTCCAAGTGGTTGGTCAAATATCTTGCCAAGATTCGTAGAGTTCTCCAGCGCAAGAATAATTATCATCTTTATTGTTGCTTCCCTTCAATTGACAGGGTCAATCCTAGGGATGCATTTGAAGAGACGTGAGCAGTGAAGGCTTTACTTATTTGCCTAACGGGTGCTTTAACTGGTTGGTGAACATCCGACCGAGTCACCTTGTTGGTAGGTTGAACGGAACTGAGTGCTATATTTAGCCATACTTGTCGTGTCAGTTTAGCTACGATCAACTGTACATTGGAAATCCAAATCCTAGATTGATACATTCAGGAAGTGTGGTTGACAGTACTCATGCTTGGTATCACTTTGTCGCTAGGGTGATTGGAGCTAAGTTCTCGCTTCCTCATCATACACCTAACTGTTACATGACGTTAGTGTGTTGCAAGTGGTACAGCAAGGTCATTATACCTCACTCCAGGTTTCATACTAACAAATCTGGTTTGTTTTCGATCTCTTGGCAGTACCGAGAATCTTCCCAAAGGGGTAGGAGAACCTGGGTTCCCAGAATCCTTGACTTCTTGGCAGACGATATGCCAGACGACGATTCGGAGGCACCCGCTAAACAGGTTGCTTCTCAGGTAGAAGTTAGCGAGCCACCAGCACTTCCAAGATAGGTTAGGATCAGCATCCAAGAACTAACTAAACCAATGGTTCGTCAGGAAGTGCCCGATTGAGGACGAGGCAAGGGAAAGAGGCCATTATACTCTCCTCCTTGTCCACCACCTATGAAAAAGCAGTGCTCCATTTCTTCTGAGCCTACAATTGGATTGGGAGTCTCTCCTGTAGTTGAAGAAGAACCTTCGATAGTCCATGTTCAAGAGCCTAGAGTCAGCCCTTCAGGTAATTTCTCCCTTCATATGCTGGATATTCTTGAAATATCTTTGATTGGTGTGTTTCTCATGTGTAGATAAAGAACCTATTCCTCTGGTTGATGACGAGGATCGAATGGGCTCTGATCATGACGATACCGATGCCTACCTAACCGAGCTAGATGATAAGGCCGATATTAGTGATTACGCGTCAGGTACTTTCTTCAGCTCTTTCATAATGACTTTATTTTAGTAGCTGACATTTTGCTTATGTGCTAGATGACGAGTTAGACTTCGAGGTCATGAGCGATGCAATGTCAGCATCCTTTCCCGTGAGCAGCCGTTCTGAATCTGTACCCGTCGTTGAGACACTTGAAACTCCTAGTTCAGTTCCTGTTTCATCCGCGCAGCGAAGGCTGATTATTCAAGGATCTTCTGAAGATGATGATGATCGTCCAGTCTACCCCATACTTGCAGAAATTAGGGAAGAGGTGCTATTGATTTCTAAATCTCGTCTGGGTGAAAGTTTAAGTGTACTTGTAGTTGCTCTCACTGAACCGGGGGTCTCTTTCGCAAGTGTTGGAGCTATGCTAATGGACATATCAACGACTACAGCTATGGTTGTGAGAACCACTGCCTCATCTACTATGACAACGACGTCTACCGTGTCTCTCGCTATATCAGAACTCTTGGCCACACTTGCTCTGTATTTGATATAGGGTAACGAACAGGTGCAAGCCTCTCCATTTACTGCTCTTGCCACACAGATGCCATAGTGGTCTCTATTGGAGTGAGTCCTTCCAGTCACGCAGAAATTCCTCAATCTCCTGACTTCGGAGACTTGGCGGAAATAGAGATAAGGATATTGTCAAAGAGTCTGATAAGCTTATTCAACCAAAATGTTGCACTCGCCTTAAAGTCTCTGATGGAGTTGTCAACCCGCACTCTCAAGTTGCTATGGGATTAGCTGGATGTATTGGTGTCTGTTGCTGGTCCTTCTCGTACTGAACCTTTTAAGACGACGATTGATAAAGATGAGCCATGTTGTCAGGAATTGCAAACTCTTCGCATGGGTGATCTTGAGGGCATCACCAAACTTGAATTTCATCACTTGATGGAGACTCATGGCAAGGCTGGTGAATCTGCTCGAATAGAAATGGAGCAAATCAGCATGAAGGTTCAAAGTCTAAATGAAAGCATCACATCTGCTGAAGGTTATCAAATGGAGCTTCAAAATGCTATCCAGGAGCAAGAGGTAGTGATCGATGATGCCAAGGTGACCATTGCCGCAGCTCAAGCACGTGTGAGAAGAGCTCAACTTCAAAGGGCAGAGCTTGTGTCTGACTAGGCTGATTTCAATAAGAAATTAGATTCTCTAGTCGCCGAGCTTCAGGCTCAAACAAAGAGGCTTTCCACTATCAGGTTGTAGGCTACCTCCGTTGATCCTCGAATCTTAAAAGAAAGAGCTGAGAAGAGTGCTCATGATGTCTGGGATTCTCATATGGCTAAGTGTGTTGCACGGATACACACTTATTATCCGCTCTCCATGTAGAACTCTTTTTGTAACCGTTTCAGCTCTTTAAATAAAAGAACTTTTTGCCTCCTTAGAGATGAATGTGCGATAGAGTTGTAGTGTTAACATATCGTGATGACATATTATTTGGGAAAGGAAGATGTTGGGATCAAACTGACAGAGGTGTGGTGTTAACTTGATAGTTTAATCAAAATGACACTAATTAGAGGTGTAATGTTAACATAACAGTGTAAGGATATTTGACAGAGGTGTAATGTTAACGTGTCAAATAGGGTGACCGATAGAGGTGTAATGTTAACTAGTATGTTCAAAAGACGTCTGAAGGAAGACTACCATTTGGAAATGTAATGTTAACGAGCTCAAGATGTTGGATGAAAGGTGCCAAGAAGCTCAACAACGCATTGAGTTCTACCAAGCCAGAATGTCGAGAGCTTTCAACAAGAAAGTATGACACAGGAGTTTCAAGGAAGGAGAT
>JBAKGM010019632.1:0-10248 GCA_037177215.1 Asparagus racemosus | reverse complement strand
ATATATCTTTTACAAAAGAAGAGTGCGAAAAACGGTCACCAATAAAAAGCTTCTTGAACTCTAAGGTGATTCTACCTTACGAAGCCAAAATTGACGAGTGATTAAGCTTGAGGAGTATTTTTTATACTTAATGACCTAAGCTCAATTGGGTTGTGATCTATTGGTCCAAATCTCTCTACGTGGTCACTTACAAAGCCCGATAAAGTTTAATAATATGTGTGTGTGTGTGTGTGTGTGTGTGTGTATTCTTGAAAAATAATTTCATTAAGAGGCTTGAAAAATTATTTGAACGAAAGAGTTAGCTTGTTCTTTTCAAAATTTTTAATTAAATTTCCACGTTAGACTTGGTTTTGTTTAATTATAATGAAAAGATTTTCTAAGAAACTTACTTTGGGGTTGCATAAAAGTATTTTCTTAAGTATAAACTAAATTTAATTTGATTGTTTCATTATATCAAGTGAATTAATTATTTATTGACTTTCTCAAATTGGCAAGTTGACCAAATTTTATGGGTATATTCACTGTAAATCATCATGAGGCTACAACTCGTCCACTAGGGTAACCTAGGGTTTAAACGCTTGTTGTATATGTTACATATAACCGCGATTCTTATAAAAGTGAGTTATATTTTATCTTTCTTTTCTTTTTATTTTCTTTCTTTGATAGAGGACTAGCAAAAGTTTAGGTGTGGGGGTACTTCATCATTACATTTTATTACATTTTTATACTCAGATTATCTATTTTATTTGAATAAATATATCCACTAATAATATTTTTATATCTTAATTTGTAGGTAATAAAGAATCATGGAATAAGAGCTTAAATGAAGATTATTCGAGCCCAAAAGATCCCCCAGAATGCCTAAATCCAAAACCCATGACTAAGTTTTGAAGCAAAATCCCAGCACTTATTATTTTCTTGGTCAATAATTATTAATAACTTAGCCTACAATTGAGAATCGAATTAACTCCGGAAAGAAACAAAGTCAAGTTCGTATTCAGGATGGTCAACCATAAAAAAAAGGCGATATCTCCCAATCCGAAAAGTAAAATTTAACATATTATATTTGAAAATCGTATATCTCAACAAGACGGAGCCATCTAGATTAGTAGATTCTAGAAATTTCATTAGAAGTAGTGGGTTATGATAGAAATTTGAATTTAATTAGTATATATATTGAATTATTTGAAGGCTGAGTTAAATCCTAAGAAGCCCAAGAGCATTCAAGTGAAGCCTAAGAGTCTTAAATAAATTAAATGTGAGAGAAATAAAGCTCATAAATCCTATCTCTCAACTATTGAATCAATGATGTAGATTATTTTAAGAGATCCTATGGTTGTGATGGTTACTTGGGGCGTAAGCTAAATCTTACGGTTATAAGGGTTGCTTAGGGGCCAAGACAAATCTAAGGATTGTGAAAGATTCTTGTTATCTATAAATAGAGGGGTAGAGTGAGGGTTTGAGAGTATGAAAAATTTTGTAAACTTCTTTTTATAGAGGAGGACCTTTAATTAGGCTTTCAGTTTATAAACTTTCTAAGTTTGCATACATAAAAATTTCTTTTCCTCCTTTTAAAATTTCATTCTCCTTGTTCTTTGTTGATGAAGTGAAAAGGAAGATTTGCCTTCAAGGGGCCAACCCCTTGTGATGTAAGTTTTTAATTTCTGTCTTTTTATTTTCTTAGAAATTACATGTTTTAGGAATTTTACTTTCTTGTTTTTATTTTATGTTTGATAGATTAGATTTAATTCATGCTTATAGTTAAGATTTATTTCATGCTTTGCAGAGTAGATTTATATTTTCTTGCTCTTTTTGTTTCTTTTTTATTTTCTTGTTATTTTCTTTCTTTGTTGTGTAATGTTCATCATCTTGTTCTTCTTTTATCTTCATTTTCTTTTTGTTCTTAACATATGTAACTAAAATCTTTAGGAGATTTAGGATTGCATGAAATTAGTTTAATTTCTTTTATAGTTTGTGAATTGCTCTCTTATGCTTAAAATGATCATGCTTTGGATAATCAGCTAGAGAACTAATTGGTAGAAGAAGAATTTAATAATCTATGATTATCTTGAATGATTTAATATGTTATGCTTATGAATTTTATAATTACTATCTAGTTGTTTATTTTTTTCATAAATGAAAAATTTTCTTGGATGATAATTTTGATAGCTTTTGCTTTCTTTAAGTGGTTTGATAATCTGTACTTAGTAAATCTAAAGTAAAATATGATAAAAAATAGAGTAGTTCATAAATCCTAATTTCAATTAACTAGTGGATTCAATTCCAGATTCATAAGTTTCTCTACTTGTTCTTACCTAAATCTCTCTTGATTTTGATTTTCTCCATCTCTTAATTTCCTTTTTCTTGATTTTCTTTTGTGGATTTTTCTCTTGGTCCTCCTTATTTCTATTTCTCTGTTTATTTTCTTCTAGCTTTCTTTTTGTATCATTTATTTGTTTCCTCCTTTCTTCTTCTTCCCTCTTATTTTTACTTTTATATTTGTGACAAAATCACTCTCTCTACATCTCTACACACTTTCGCCTTCACTCTTCTTCTCCACACACTTCTAGGACCAATTTTAGAATTTTCCAAACACACACCTTCCTTGTGGGCTCGACATCTTTCTATACTACACTTGATAAGTTATTCTCTTGTAACTTTGCATGTTGTTTTAAATGCATATTAGGGATTAAGTGACAAAGCATAAAACTTATTGTGGTTTCCACCAAAATATATTGGGGATACTTTAGTCTTTTCACCACACATGGGCTAATGATGTTAATTTATAGGGTTTTCTATCAAAAGTTATTAGCCGTTTACTGAGAGTTTTAAAGATGGTATTTAGTTCTAAACGCCTAAACTTATTAGGGGGTTTAGTGAAATTTATCTATATTTAGGTTTTGGGTTTTTAAATATATAAGCCACAAATTGTAAATATTTTTAAATTTGTTCCCTAATCATGATAAGTGAAATCTCTCACCCAAATTGTTTTATTCCCTCAACTTTACCCCCTTGCCTTAACTTTAGTAAAAAAATCTCAAATAAAAAATAAAAACTAAAAGAAAAGCTCCATGCTATTTGAAAATATTAATAAATCATTTACACATATTACGCAAAATATTATCTCAACTTTTCCCTGCTTTATTTGATTATTTCTAATAACTAGATTATGAAATTCTAATGGGTTCTTAAGATTATTCTAGAAATAAATGTTTTTGGGTTCTTAAGATATTTTATGATTGTTTTAAAACCACATGTGCTTTTTTAATTAAGTTAGCGTCACAAGATTTGGGTTTAAGCATGAAATTATTTTAGATTAAATCAATATGTGAAGGCACTATATCTCATCTAAGTGCGATGTTTTATTTGATTGCTTCATTTTGCAGGAATTAACTCAATGTGCTATTTGTTCGAACTTTGTCTGGAAAGAATCTTGTTTGTGCAATATCTATTGTTTGCTTCATTTTGCATGAATTAACTCAATGTGCTATTTGTTAGAACTTTGTTCGGGAAGAATCTTGTTTGTGCAATATCTCTTGCTTGCTTCATTTTGCAGGAATTAACTCAATGTGCTATTTGTTAAAACTTTGTTCAGGAAGAATGTTGTTTGTGCAATATCTCTTATTTGATCAATAACAAACTCTCATTAAGTATTAATAAGTTTGTGAGATGATATATTTTAGAAATAAACACATATGGAAAAGTTTCGGCTCAAATTTGTTCGCGGGGAAAGTTGACTTGATTTCTATTGCAAATGAACCCATTACAGCTCTTAGCTTTTACAATGAAATTCAATAAAAATATCGCCTTTTTATAAGGCTTACAACGAAAATTAAAAAAGATTACAACTTTATAGCCCTGGTTGAACAAACGCGGGATCCGTTCGTCAGATCCTCGCTTGTGTGGGATCTTGGCCTGTGCCGGGGACTCTTTAATCCATCCGTGAACTGCTGCGTGATCAGATCCAGATGCTAGATCTACAGATCTACGATGATTATTTCTCGAAGGAAACAACCGTCGACGTGGATCAAATCACAAAAGAGATGATCGCCGGAGTGGGTGAAATCGACCAAGTGAAGTCACGCACGAACCCTGAGATTAAGATGAAGCTTAATCTAGAGGGTAAGACTATAGATCTAACCTGGATCGACATAGACCTGGTCTGGATCTCCTCCGAATCTCCTCCTCGCTACATGGATCTGAGTTGGGATGCTTTCTTTGTGTGCACGGGATGTAAATTTGATTTTCTTCTTAGCAAAGGCTCAGATCTGTGCAAAGAACTCTCAAAAACCCAACCTCAGATGCTAAAATTTCCAACCCCTGAACTGAGGACCACCTTTCCCGATCTATAGGCAAATAAAAGAGAGGGGGGGTGATTTGGTGCGGTTACAGGGGAGAGTGGCTCGGCCTTGGCCGAGGCACCTCAGCCAAGGCCGAGCCACCTCGACCTTGGCTGAGGTGCCTTGGCCAAGACCGAGTCTCCTCAGCCTTGGCTGAGGTGCCTCGGCCAAGGCCAAGCTGTCTTGACCTTGGCTGAGACTTTCTCGGTCTTGGCGGATCTTCTCAGCTTTCGGCCTTGCTCTCAACCCTGTTTCACGATTTTTAATCCGGTTTATCTGGTTGCCTTGATCTCGAGCCCGGTTGACTATTTCATCAATTCTAGAATTCAGTTGACTCAATTCCATCGTCGTTCAAGTCTGGTTGATCCCGTCTTGTCGATGTTTAAATCTAGTTGATTCGTTTTGTCGAAACTCACTGATCTGAAGCTTCGTCGTTGGATCTATTCCACGATTCGTCGCTTCACTGACTTGCACGCTTTGCCAATTTGCTTCATGCATTCGTCGACTCGCTTTATGCGTTTTGCGGTGCGGTTACATCGTCAGCGGTTCTTGGTCGTATCATCGGATGGGTTGTTGATTGCCAATCCATTGGCACGAGTCATGTTCGGGCACTGATAGGCAATTTTTAACGCCAACAGATACCCCTCCAAAATGTTTTAGTCTTGATCTTTTTTTAGACGAGCCTGAGATACTTTGGATATGATAGGCCCCAACCTTCAGTAGGTTTAATGGAGCCGGAGATAAGCTTCAGAATTTGATCCCTCCAATCCTTTCAGATTCTCTAGTGCTTTGTAGGATAGCTGAAGGCATCACGGTGCTACATTTTTTGTCTGAACGTTGTCAGAATCTTGAACTGAAGCAGATTGAGTTGATTTGGTTTTGACTTGTATCGGTGAGTTGCCATTCAATTGACCATCAAACTTTTTTCAAGACTCTTCCATTGATCGGGAAATTCTTCATTGCGATGCGTTGATCGGCGTCAAAATATGTGTGGAGTCTAGCCATTGATCGGCGAATTCTTTATCACGACGCGTTGACCGGCGTTAGAATTTTTGCCGAGATCCAACCGTTGATCGGCAAATTCTTCAGTGGCGACGTGTTAACCAGCGTCAACACAGTTTATACTCGTACGTTTACTAGAGTTTTGGGGATTAGTTTATCCTCATATACCCGTTTGGAGGTCGTCGAGTTATCCTTAAGAATATTTTATGAAAATAATCTCCAGGAAGTTCTCAACAAAATAGAAAACAGTTTATACTCATATACCTTTTTAGAGTATTTTCGGGACTTGAAATAGTTGATCTGGATGCAAAGTGATCTTCATGAGGCGATAATCCCGCTGAGTAAATGTCTAGGGTCCTTCAGATATGTGGGAGAGAAGAGGAGTCAGTTAACGGGCTGATTTGGCGCCGTTTTGGTATTCTGAATTGGGCCCCGATTCGAACTCCTAATTAGGGTTTGATTAGAGTCCTAATTGGAACTGGTTTGGGTCCACCTGGGCCTATTATAAAAAGCCCTCTCCTCCTCATTTTCTCTCTCCTAGGCTGGCCCCCCTTTCTCTCTTTTTCTCTTTTGTTTTCCTCGCTTTGTGTCGTCTCGTCTCCTTCAAACTTTGAGATGCACCTGCGACGAGATCCTCTATACTTTTTATCAGGTAAACCCCCTCTCAATCTATGGATAGATGTACAAGGCTATGGTTTTGGTACAAAAAGTTAGGGTTTTGATCAAAAAGAAAAAAACTAGGGTTTGAGAAAAATTGCTCTTTCTTTTCTTTCTTTCCTCTTTTTTTTTCTTTTTTTTCTTTTTCTTTCTTTCTTCCCTTTTTTCTTTTCTTTTTTTGCTTGAGCGTGCGCACGGGGGAGGACTCAGCCACGACAGAGCCACGGCTAGGCGCCTCGGCCATGGCCGAGGCACTTGGTGGTGCCTTGGTTAGACTGAGACACCTCGTGGTGCCTCGGTCATGGCTGAGGCACTAGATGCCTCGGTCGTAGCCGAGTTGCCACGCTCTGGCCGTCATTAGATTTTTTCAACATTTTTTGATGATTTTTTCCTATCTTTTAATTTCATATCTGTCTTTATTTCATCTTTTTACAGCTTGAGATGTCGCCAGGAAGATCACGCGCTCTGAGGAGCTAGCCGTCTACCCCTTCGCGTGAGGGTGTACCCGCATCATTCGCCGGTGAGCTTTCTTCACCTTTTTTGTACGCTCACGGCTTGCATACGCATACTGCATCCCCACTTCATTCTTCTTGGTGAGGCGATTGGGAAGAGCCTTGATTCTCCTTGGTGAGGATCAACGCTTAAAAGATGGGCCTTGCTTGGTCATCATCTGTCTTATAGCTAACAACGGGGGTGATTCTGTGCCATATTGCGGTCAGTAGGATAGGATATCTCGTTACCTTATTTATGTGACGGGGTATATTGTCCTTGAAGCCCGTAATGCATCTGGAATCAGTTATCCCGTTATAAGGTCGTGACTCAATCTCACGGATTTGTGAGATGAGTTTGACGCCTCATATTCCTCTCCAAATATATTTTATAGTTGAGTTTAACCCGTTCTGTTTTTTCATTTCAGTCGAGTATCCCTCTGGAGCATTTTCTTCTCATGCGGTTCACGAACGCCGCGGCGAGCATTATTCTACATGTGATGACCCTTCCAATTTAACTTCAACTCAGTTTGCACCGGATACACTGGCAGAGGTCATCCAGGTGGTGCTTGAGGGGAGTCCTCACGTATTGAGGTCACTGATGACCGATGCACTACTTGCAAGGGACTCCAGCTCTACTCAGCCTCTAAAAAAGACGGACTACCTGCTTGGCGATTCCGTTGAGGACCCAGATGCAGCCTTCATTGAGAGCGAACAGTGGTTAAACAAGAATGATGGAGGGCCCTTATACCTCCCGTGGATACCCCGCCATCGTTGCTTGACCGAGCTGAGGCACCAGGCCATGGCACGGGAGATGTCGTGGTGCTTAACGGAGGAGCGCGACCACATTCACTGCGGGTCATTACCCACCAGGTGGTCCCAGGCTCGAGTAGGAACCGTGTTGTTGGATTACGTCCCGACGTATTGGGGTTAGACTCACCGCCTCATGACGAGTTTTTCACTACTGCCTAGACTTCGAAGAATCGTCTCGCGAAGCTGGGGTGAGAGATGCCGGTGTCCGGTCACAGATTTTATGGCTGGGTTCATTCTGTAGATAAGCTCTGGTGGACTCGTTTGACGAGTTACGTCATTAGCCGATGGGGCGAGGAGCTTCATGCCTGTGGCTTATACGCCACGATCCGCGTCACTATGTACGGGCTTTCGATCAGCGCCAGCCACTTCTTTGCTTTATCTGAGCTCTACGATCCTGATTCAAACACATTCTTAACCAGGCATGGTGAGCTGGCGCTAGCCCTCCATGAGATGCATCAGATCTTCGGTTTACCCATGGGGAAGATGATATATCAGGAGTATTTCCCTTCGAACTGAGAATTAGGCCGGCTGAGGGATCACATGCCCGGCCGTTACGACACCTTATGGGACCTCACCTGCCGTTATCACATCGCTTTGGCATAGACCGAGCCACTGGCGAAGAAGAAGTTGCAAGTGAGCCTGAAGTAATTTGCAAATTATTTATTCAGGCACCTAGAGAGCCCTTCTGGTGAGGAGATTTGTGAGTCGTCGCCTCTCACACCTTCAGAGGTAAATGAGTTGATCAAGAAGTCCGGCGCTAGCTCCTATACCCTTGGCAACTCTGAGAATGGTTTTCCTACAGGGACTAAGTTTGCGACTTTCCTGTGGCATGCAGTGAAGCTGATCCGGCCAATGACTCTTTTAGCTGGCTACCTCACAATCTGTGGCATGCAGTGGTACCGTATCAGTCTGGAGATGCCCTATCCTTGGAGGTGCTCTATTCTTCAGTTGAGCTTGCCCACAAGAAGGAACTTTCCCTTCTTTCAGTGATGGTGGCTAATATTTATCGTGGGATCTGCCAGATAGTTAGCACCTTTACTCAGGGGAAAGGCGAACCATCGACTCAGATTCCTCACGTTAGGGCGGAACTCCCATACACCTACTTGATGGCCTGGTTCGTCCTTTACCGCCCTAATATGATGTCGGCACCGAGGCTTGCTGATCAATCCACCCCCTTATTCAGTTGTTAGAGGATTGCAAATGGAAGGGGCGCGGATTCGTAGAGATAAGGAAGCAGCTGCAGGTACACAATGATTGGGTCTTCTCTAGGTGTTTTCCTTGATTCTCCGGCCAGCACGGCGAGTCTTTGATTGACGAATAGAGACTGAGGGCAAATCAGAACTTACTTGATGTCGGCTGCTTCATTTGGCTGACGAACATTAGGCCGGGCTATCTCCCCTTTCAGATGAGAGACGAGTGCTTCGTCGAGCCATATCTCCCTTGTCGCTTCACCTATCAGTTCAATTATGACTAACTTTATGTGAAAAATCCAAACCGGCAGCTTCGGACTCGCGGCAGATTGGTGGACGACGCCCGAGCGTGGCTATAGAGCGTGACGGGGTGCACTGGTGCTAGGTTTAGCCTTCCGAGCACTGACTGTCAGCTAGAGTCGATATTCCTACACTGTAGTTGGCTCCTAGTAGCTAGCAAGCCTGTTCCCATGAAGCCCCTCGACGAATAGGTGGCCGAAGAGATCTCTCACAACTCGCTATTAAGGATATAGCAGAAAGAAATAATAGAAAAAGAGCTCCAGTATAAAGATCTTCATTGGTGAGCAATCCGATTGTACACCACCACTGATAAACACCGGAATAAGCGATATTCACCGGGCCGGTAGCACCTCCTCGCGTAAAGGCTTCTACAGTGGGTTGGCGAAAATGAGGATCCTAAATTGCATGAGCAATAGGTCTTACAAGTAAAGGATCCTGTATCCATGACTCAAAATTTCCTTGCCAAGCTACATGAAATAGATTTCTGGACGTCCACAGAAAGATTATTGCCAACTGTCCAAAGTGAGAAGCACTCAAACAATTCAGAGGGTTGCTCGAGTACAACGGAAGAGCTGTAAGACTCATCAGCCAGACGAAGATGAAGAGGAAATCCTCAATTCTGCCAGTGGGACCTCAGGAGACGATCATGGAGAGGTCGCAGTTCATGAGGAATTTGGTACTCTCTTTTCCCCTTTTCACTTTCTCTTTCCTTCCTTGTTGATTATTGGGTCTGACAGTAACTCAATTTCTCAGGAGTGTCAGCCAAGGAGGTTCGCCCTAGTTATGGAGGAAAGCTTCGAACCAGGGCTCAGACTGTCAAGCGAAAGAAGTTAGCCCATAAGTCCCATTCTGGTCCTTAGGCTTTCGATGTGGCTTGACTGGTGAAGACCCTGTCAGCGACAGAGGTAATGCTTAACCATCATGTAGTCCTTTTGATCGTTTAATTATTTGCTCTCGGGCTCACGACTTTTACTTCTGTGTAGGAGAATGCGGGGGCAGTGACACTAACTTTGATTTCCTCTTCCCGATTTCATCGAGCCCAGTTTCACTCAACAGGTGCACAGAGCTATGACAGGAGAGCCTGAGACTACCATCATAGGACCTGATTTGGCTAACCCAGGTACATCTAATATCGGTAATATCTCATTAGATAGCGAATACGGTAATTGAATGATTCTGAATCCGCGCCTCCCCTAATTGCCTCTGTGCTTCTCGCTCTTTTAGAAAAATTGCAGGAAGCAAATATGGCAGTATAGGTAGACACAAAAGATAATATAGCAGATCCACTCACAAAGGCTATTGCTCGTACACAATTTGAAAAACTCGTAGAGCTATTGAGTATTAGATACTACAATGATTGGCCTTAGTGCAAGTGGGAGTTTGTTAGATATAGATGCCCTGTAGGCAATAATTGTATATTGTAACAGGACCTATATGGATATAACATCCTTGTTCAAA
>JBAKGM010019631.1:0-10250 GCA_037177215.1 Asparagus racemosus | reverse complement strand
CAAACCATGCATTCGAAATCTTGTTGTCGCTTCAAACTCTTGTTTAACTTCCAACGATCATCAAATCTTTCAATCTTGGGCCAATACCTACATATAAGAATACAAACCACAGTAGTATCCTCGATCTATATATGAAATATGCATTAAACACCCGTAAATCATGCTTGAAACACACTAAGATAATGCATATTTACGTGTTTATTAGACAGCAAGACGACGACATTCCTCGTGCCCCCCATTGGCATCGGGTCGCCATTGCATTGAATACAAGATTAGAGCCATCAATTCTCCGTGCTCGTAGAGCTTTAAGACATGTCGGCCCATGTGCCTCCTATCACTTCACATTTAACGCCGAGATGACTTCCCCACCACTCGGCGGCTGACACCTATAAAGTAAGTGTTGACTCATCCACCAGCTCTCACTCAACCGAAGTTATGGAATTACCCCTCTATTGCCACTATTAATTTCTTCAAACCATTAATTTCTTCTCCACTCAAAATTACCAGCAAACTTGATCGTCGGAGGAACCACCGAGGAATCCAATCCCAACCTCTTACAATTTGTTGTATGTGTAGTACATATCAGGGAACAGTTAGAACTGAACATCAAGAGGAGTTAGCGGCCCCTAATCATCTCCAACACTTCCTAATTAATTGACTGTGTGATCCGTAGCATCAACAGACCATGAAGCTTTATTTTGACGACTTGATACTGCAAATCATAAGTTTTTTCGGTATAATAATATTCAGTTACTCCATCTATTCTATTTTAAAACTATAGATTTTGAATCGAGTTCGTAATCAAACTCAAGTTAATCATGTCCTATTTAAACTTTTAAGTTTTAAAAATTAGGTAGCAATAATTGAAAATGTTTAAACGGAAAAATGTAACTAAAAAATATATGTAAAATAATTTTTTTAGTATAATAATATTTAGTTACAAATCTATATTTTCAAATTATAGCTTTTGAATTGAGTTCATAATCAAAACTCAAGTTAATTATGTTCTATTTAAACTTTTAAGTTGTAAAAATTAGGTAACAATAATTGACAAGATTTAAACCGAAGAATATAATTAAAAAATACATAAAAAATAAAATATAAACTATTTTGTGCGCCAGTTTTAAGTTTTATAAATCAGCAAGCAATAATTAAAAAGATTTAAACTAAAAAATATAACCAAAAAATATAGAAAAATATAAATATAGAAAAATATAAAATATAAAAGAACTAATGAATACAATACCTAAAATTTTGACGGTTTAATCAGATAATAATAGTTTTAATGTAAATAAATTTTAAAAATTATCTAAAACGAAAAGAAAAGAAAAATTCATGTGACACATCTAGATTTATTTTACTCAAATTTAAAAGTAATTAAAAACAAAGTTAAAGAGAATGATACTTCCAATATGAGTTCAAATCAAGAATCTTAATTTTAAAAAAATGGAAACAAAATGACAGTATAATAATAAAATAAAATCATAAAAACATACCTGTGCAATTCACTATCTCACTGTCTCTTTGATCTCAAATTAGAGCCTATTTATTCATATAAGCATAGTTAAAATCAAATAGAACTTTAAAAATAAATTACAGTAAACTCAAAGCAATTTCAAAGACATTACATGGAATTCAAAAAATCTTTGATCTTGAATTCGAGGTTATTTATTCTGATAACCATAGTTTATATCCAATATAACTTTAAAAATAATTTTAGAAAAATAATCATGCAGCCAAACCTGAATAATTACAATAAAACTATTGCCGAAATCTAACTTCTATATAGTGTAATTTTCTGCACAAAGAGATTAAGTAGAGGTTAAATAAGATTCATCTATAGCTGAAAAAGTCTCACTATAAAAAATAAATTACCAAATATTTCCCTTTCCCTCGTTTAGTTTGAATTCAAATTTATCTTATTTTGGGAAACTGAATACCTATCTATTATATCTATTATTATCTCATACTATTATTATTTATATTATTGTTATATTTTATATAATTATCAAAGGAAATTGAGATAAAAAATCTGATAAAGAAATATTTTCATAGATATTATGAAATATTATATTTTATATAATTATGGAAGGAAATCGGGATAAAATTTTTGGATATTATCAAATATGTATAAGGAAATTTGAAAATAAAATTCAAATAATAGTAAGAAAATTAAGAGAGATTTTTTGAGATTGTTAAGTAACAGAAATTGTGGAGATTATTATAAAATATGTCTCCATAGATTTTGTTGTTACAATTATTAGTATTTATGGCCGGTAATTTTGTGGGATTTAATAATTATTAAGGACGTGGATGGATGAGATTAAAGACAAGGGAAAATTAAATTAGAGAAGAGGGATGCTGACATGTCAATATCTGGGAGGTTTTGAGGGGGAGGGTTTTGCCTTAAGGTATACATATAGTGACAGATTCTAATTTAATCAAATATTTTATAATTATAATCAAATCATTATTATTCATAATTAGATAGTCTAATAATCCATAAAAATTTTATTAAAATCATATAATTAAATGTTTTGTATTTCTAAGTTTATCCTCTAAATCATTATAATTTTGGATTCTCCATCTGAATTGTTTATTTACTCTAATTTTTTCCTCCAACTTATATAACACAGATCTGTCTGGAAATCCTATCAAATAGGTAAAAGTTTTTTATTAAAATTTTCTAATTTACTCCCTAATATATTTAAATAAAAATTGTAAATGTCCTTAATTAGTTCCCACTGATGAGTTTAGATGATTATGACATTGGGAGTTGCTTGCCGCTCTGTTAGAATTTTGCAGATAACAGGAAAGCGACTTAAAAATTTACAAAAATACAATCCAAGTAAAACCATGTAATCTACATTAAATCCTCCCTTTATTTAAAATGACAAAGTAGTCCAACATCAATGACGTTTCTATAGCTTAGCTCTTCTTTTCGACATAGTTGAGGGACAAGTAGGATTCCCTGGGATAATCATTGGTGTTTGCTACAAATTTTATTTAGATATATTTAAATTAATATATTAAAGGGTAAATCGAAAAAAATTGCTAATGTAAGTTGAAGGATAAAATTAGGAAAAGTAGACAATTTGCGAGGTAATATGAAAATATTATAATTTGAAGAGTATATTTAAAATACAAACATTTTGAGGGGTAAATATCAAAATAACCCTTCTTTTATATGGAAAGGAAAGGTTAGTTGGCTCAGTATTAGCCTTACACCTTACACAATTGTAGTGTTCCTCCTTAATTTTCCTCAAGGCCAAATTTCATCAAACCTCCAATAAGTTTGAGCACTTTGGCACTAAACCGTGAAATTTTTTTAAGCTCTCTAGGCCCAAACTAAAATTTTTTATATATAACAGAGAGATTGGTGTTTTAGGATTAACCTTACATCTCAAAAGTTTGTCACGTAGCACTTTTTTATCTATATCTGTGTCTATACTATATATAAAAGAGGATTGAAGAGTTTAAACTTTTGAATGTTTTTTTTATCCTTCTTAAATTTGATAATTCTAACTTTATATGTCTACTAATATACAATAACATACATAAACATTACTATTCCATTAGAATTCTTAATAATCTCTCATCAATGTACACCTCTTCACTCATTCATTATCTCCACTAATCATCTTTAATATCCTTATGGCTAATCACAAATATAATTATCCATCTCTTTAACTTCTTAAATCCTAAACTTTCTTTTCTTTTATATAAACATCTCATCAAACTACATCGTCAATATTTAGGGAAGATCAAACAACCTTAAATAATTATTTACATGTGAAATATAGTCAAGGAGGTAGAGGGGAGTCATGACATCATCCTCTATTTCTAAGGTACTGACCCATGCAAGTTGTTGACTTTTTTTTGTTGTTGATATATTTTATTGTTTTATGTTTTTTATGCTAATATCATGTGGACCAATATTGACACGTGGTTAAAAAGTAGTGACCCTTCTTTTACACTTCCATACATCTAATATATTGTAATTAAACCTCTCATCCTATCTCTCTCTCTCTCTCTCACCTGCCACAGTTTTAAGTTTTTATGAGAATTTTTGTTATGTATTTTTTTATGTATCTCATACTAATATCCATTTCCTTTTATGATGAAGGGTTGTGACTGCTAATGATTATTGTGATAATGTGATAGTAATTTGGGAAAAATTTTATCCTCCTGGCTTTTGATTTGTAATCAATTTACTGTTTAGTTGCCTAAATGTTGATATTTACAATCTTTTTTCCTCTTAGGTGAACAGTTTGAACAAACATGAGATTCTCTTAGAAGTTCATTATCCAAATCTTCACAGGCATGAACCCGATCATAATCAAAGCCTATATATCTTCATATGATATTTGGTTCATGGCGGTAAGCAGTAAGACTATAGCCTAGAACTAAGGCATATGCATGTATACTGTGGGGTCAAAATTATCTATCTAAATTAGTTGCGTGTAAGTGCATCCAATTAAGGTAGATAACTTTGTCTTGTATATCGATCCCATCAAATTCACCCTACCGGATAGGTTTGGGTTTGACTTGGAAAAATGAGATAGAGCTTGGATTTTTGAACCCAGTTTAGCAACATGGAGGTCAAATTTGGAATTCGGCCCAATTTAACGACGTGAAGGTCAAATTTAAAAATTTATCTATTTTAATGACGTGGAGGTCAAATTTAGAGTTTTGTTCCAGTTTAACGACGTGGAGATCAAATTTGGAGTTTTGTTTCAGTTTAATGACTTAAGGGGTCAATTTTAGTATTTTTCCAGTTTAGGGATGTGGTGGTCAAATTTTGTGTTTTCCAATTTAATGACTTAGAGGTCAATTTAGAAATTTGTCCAGTTCATCGACATAGAGGTCAAACTTAGAATTTTGTGTTTTCTAGTTTAATGACTTAGGGGTCAATTTTCATATTTTCCAGTTTAGGGACGTGGAAGTCAAATTTGGTGTTTTCTAGTTTAACGACTTAGGGGTAAATTTAGAAATTTGTCCAGTTTATCAACATAGAGGTCGAACTTGAAAATTTGTGCTTTCTAGTTTAATGACTTAGGGGTCAATTTTTGATATTTTCTAGTTTAAGGATGTGGAGGTCAAATTTGGTGTTTTCCAGTTTAACGACTTAGGGGTCAATTTTAGAATTTTACTGAGTTCAATTTGGTATTGGTCCAGTTTAATGACGTAGAGGTCAATTTTGGAATTTCCTCCAGTTTACAAACATAGAGGTCGAATTTGAGATTTTATCCAGATTGTGTTTTTGGACTAGTTTAACGACTTAGGGGTCGACATAATTGAACCTTTTAATCTTAAACTTATTGGCACATGTTTTTATACCAGGTTATTTTCATGTGCGTTTCTTTTCACACAAAATATTCTTTCATCTAGTTTAAGGACGTAGAGGTTCGTCTTTTTACAGAAAATATTCTTTCATCCAGTTTAGGGACATAGAGGTATGTGGCGAGTTTGGTGACTTTCGTATCTTCTTGAATTTGTCTTTGAATTTTCAATGTTTTGAGGGATCAATCCGCAACTCATGGAATTTTAGGTATGAATGTGTAATTTCTGCAATTAATTAATTTTACAGAGGGTTGAATTGTAATTTCTATCATGTCTGAATTTTATAGGGACTAAACTGTAAAATGTGCAATTCTGGACAAAACTGGGTCTTTTTTGTAAATTTAGATAGAAACAGGGTTTTTTCTGTAAATTTAGACTATTTCGCAGTTTCTAGATTTTCAGGGACTGAGCTTTAATTTCAGCAGTTTTATCAGGGAGTAAACTGTAAATTCTGGATTGTTTTGCAAAACTGGGCTGAAAATGCAATTTCTGTAGTTTTTACCAGGGTGTAAAATGTGAATTCTGGATTAAATTATAGCATCTGGGCTGAAATGCAATTTCTGTAGCTTTTTGGGAAGCAAACTGCAATTTCTAGTTCCTTTCTGCGATTTCTAGACAGCCTATCTGCAATTTCGTCATTCTTGAATCTGAAATTTCATGCTCTTTTCGATTCTTCTGAAACCCACTTTGAGGCTTCTTGTGTTTCTTCAGATTTGGTACTCTTTTGAAGGCTTAGGCTTAATTTTGTTTTAGATTTAACTCTTCGTCTTCGGCTAGCTTATGACTGTGATGGGCTTTTCTTAATCACTGTAACTTTTTCATAAGATGATGCTTAATAATTTGATTTGGGGTGCATGAAAGTTTGCGTTCGCACATATGATAATTAGCCATCGTTCATGGCATTGAGTTGAGCATGATTACTTAGGTGAGTACTGCTGTAAAAATTGGACAAAATAGGTAATTAGTGTAAATCAAAAAATTAGAAATTCTGGCCTGATCGGGAGCAGTCGTGATTTCACTGCCCTATAAGATAAAGGACCCGCCTATCGCCCTAGCGCAGTTGATCCTCTCCCCCTAGCGGTAAAAACCCTCGGTAGTTGGCCGGCCTCTGTACTCGGGCGAGAGTCCAGAGCTTTTGCTCAGACGAAGAAGAGATTGCCCAGAAATATAATGTAAACTGAAAATAAAAAAACGAGAGGAGAGTAGAAGAGAGGAGATTTTTTCTTGCAGTTGCGTTATATTCTTTCCCCTTACCCAAGCTGGGTATATATAGGATTGAGGATTCTTAACTGATGCGGAAGACACGACCGTTACATACATTCATGTCTCCGTCGGTTACGAATGTTAAATAACATGTAAAAAACGAAAAATTAAGTCTGGAGAAGCAAAAGGTTAGTGTGCGGTGCGGCGTGTGCGCGGTGCGGCGTGGCGCGCGCGCGTGTGTGGTAGAGCAATGCAAGGCCCACAAAACCCAAAACACTATTCAAAGCCCAATATGAAGAGTTACAATATAAACCTTTCAAACTTCCATTTGTTTTCCAATGTGGGACTATTCACAAAGGCAAATATTGCCTTTTCATGAGCAAATCATCCAACAAGTACGGTGACTCAGAGTTGAGCACAGTGGCTCGAGTGAGTACGGTGCCTCGGGTGAGTACAGTAACTCGGGGTTGAACATGGTGGCTCGGATGAGGACGGTGCCTCGAGGTTGAGCACGGTGCCTCGGATGAGGACGGTGCCTCGGAGTTGAGCACGGTGGCTTGAGTGAGGATGGTGCTTCGAGGTTGAGCACGGTGGCTTGGGTGAGGACAGTGCCTCCGATGAGGATGGTGCCTCATGTGTTGATCTGATATACGGCAAACTGAATCCCTTCTCTTTTTTTTTGAAAGAACTAGCAGCAAACCTAAGACCTCTTTAATTAAATGCAAGGCATAAAAAATTGAATATGCCCAGAACTATCACCTTCTTGCTCAGGAAACTTAGTTGATGGGAGAAACAAAGGGGGCTAATGTATTGAAGTTCTTTTTTATTTTCTTTAGAAGGTTTCACGCGTCTCTCTCTTTTCTCCTCTTTTTGGCGTGGATCCTCTCCCTTTTTCTTTGTTTTGATTCAATTATCGGGCTCGGTGATGATTCTTTGTAGATTTATTTATCACATTGAATTTTCGATTCAGTCGTTCATTCTATTTGAGAATTATGTCTAATGTTAAAATTAGCCATTTAATGCAATCGCATCTTTGTATGTGATTCTTGCTTGCATCGCGTACAAATAATTTTGATAAAAAAAAAAGAATACGATGATTTCAAGGGAGGACAGTGCCTTGGGGGTTGAGCACGGTGGCTCGAGGTGAGGACGGTGTGTCGGGTGAGTACAGTGACTCGTGTTGAGCACGATCGCTCGGGTGAGTACAGTGACTCGGGGTTGAGAACGGTGGCTCAGGTGAGGACGGTGCCTCGGGTGAGTACGGTGACTCGGGTTGAGGATGGTGCCTCTGGTGAGTACGGTGTCTCGAGGGTTGATTTATTAGATGGACCATGAACTCAATTCTTTCTCCTTTTTTATCATAAATGAATAGCCGCTGAAGTAAGATCTCTTAATTAGATGCAATGCATAAGAACTTGAATATGACCAGAGATAGAACTATCACCTTCTTGCTAAAAAAAAAAGATGAAATCTAATAGGCAACTTAGTTGATGGGAAAACAAAAGGGCGGGGGGCTAACGTGTTGGAGGCTTTTTTAGGAGGGTTTTTGCACGTCTCTCTCTCTCTCCCCCTTTTGGCTTATCACCTTGTGAAGTTTATATAGGCTATGAGATGATGGGATAAGTCAATGGATTATCTTGATAAAGACTAGTTTGATAGAGATTAGCAATTTCAACAAGAATATATTTTAAATCAAACTTATCTATTAACAAAGAGAGAATTGCATTTGTAAATTTCAACCGTGACATCTTTTGGGTATCAAAAGTGATTGGTTGATAAAAAGAGATCAACTATTGAAACCCTTTATTTCAATCTATAACTCAACCGATTACCTCCTCTTTTTTTTAACCAAAGTTGTCTAAGTCTGTTTGCAATCATACCCGAGTTCCTTTTTCAAGAAAAATCTCCACCAGGAAGTAACTTATCCTCTCCAAAAAAATTACCCAAACTTACTATCATCTTATTCCAATGTTTAGTTGATATTCATAACCATTTTATGATGCTTTGTCTATGATAAAAGGATAACTCTTCATGAAAATACTTAGGGATTATAGGCTCAATAACAGTCATATCAAAGAAGTGAATTTAACCTAATTCACATGTATAACTTCGAAAAAGTTAATCATTTCTTTCATATTTGGACCTGATCTAACATGGTTGGATCAGTGTTTACTGATGATTTAAAAAAAATCGATTCAACATATTCAAGTTCATGTTAAGAATTGTAGCTAAATATTACTTTTTACTATTTAATGTCTAGGGATGGGAACACAATTTGGATAAAGAGATCATATATCATGTGTACAAACAATAAGTTATTCTCCTCTTGAAATTTAAATATTATATATACAAACTAGCTAGGTCATATCATATAACAAATACTATCATGTAAGCAACCTTATTCCTCAGTTGAATTACATACATAGTGATAGATTTAAATCATGTCCATCTCATACTTCTAAATTCTTTTTTCCTTGGTACACTAAAGCAATATCCTCTATGAGAATAATCAGTATCATGTGTTATATGATAGGATTCTCTCGTATATAATGATGTGGCACAATTTCCAACAAGTCAATAAAGGAGGAGAAAGAAATCTTATAATCGTCTATAGCCTCAATTCTTATATGCTTATATACACAATCACATATTATTATTATTTGTAATTTTACTTTGATATTAGTCCATTGAGAAGATACATATTTCTTCCCCTCCATTCAAAGAAACTGATGTCAGTGTTTTGCTGTACAAAGACAAACCCAGGCTTCTGTTCGAAGTACTCAGAATAGTGCTTAATGATCTCAAGTGCTATGTTGTCAAGGCCAAAAAGTGGACCCACAACAAAAACGATAGCAACTCTTTTTCATGTTACTAACAGGTCCCAACTTGGCTTCCAACTGAGGCTCCAATAAGATTCTTCAATATCAAGTGCTCTTATGCAATGTCTTAAAGGGTGATGGTGGTTCACACCCTCTATAGTTTCGACGAGGTTCAAACACATTGAGAGACATTTGCACTGGCTTGGATTTTATAGGAACTTTGAAAAGATTGCAAGAGTAGGAGATGAGAGGTCTAGACCTTAAGCGTTTGGTACGCATTGTTTTAGGAAGGAATATTGGGTGGTTATTGTGAGGGTTCTAGATCGGCCAAGCTTCTCTATTTGTACTCCAACTAATATGCAACATGTTGTGTTTCAAGCATTTATAATTCTTTCATAAAATGTTTATAATTCATTGGTTGTACATGTCAGGTTTATGTTGGATTCAAGCTAACAATAACCCAAACTTGTACAATGACCCTTGTTCGCTGCCATCATAGAGCAAACTCATCTATTTGAATAAAAAAATTAGAGCTATTGACATTTCCTTCGAGAAAGAGCCATCAAATCATGACAATATACACTCTGCTTACTCAAAGTCAGAGACCTTATCTCTCCCAAAGGCAAGCCATGAAGCAAAGGTATTTGAAAGTTTCTAAAATTAGCTCAATGCTCTGACACAAAGAACAGAGCTGAAGAAAGTTGGGATTACCCTACCATATCCCATTGAGTGGAGTTCAGTTCCCTATCCAATAAAGTTCAAGCCACTGACATTGCACACTTTGATGGCAAGGTGATGGGTAGAATATAGTGTGTACCTAAAGTTGCAAGTATACAACTATCAAGTTATAGTATAAAAAGTTATCGATCCCACGAGGAAGGTGTT
>JBAKGM010019630.1:0-10251 GCA_037177215.1 Asparagus racemosus | reverse complement strand
GAGTAACCATATCCGTATCCTAACGGATACGGTTACGGATATTTCCTCGGATACGGATACGGTTTAGCACCCCTATACCCAAGAGTTAAGCTCAATCTTGAAGTGAATGAAGATGAGAGAGAACAAAAAGTATTTCACATCTTACACTCATAATAAAGTTGAAGTGAGTGCTGCTAGTCTATGAGGACCCAAAACAGGGACAGCTTCGAGGGACGGCTGAGGTGGATGGTCCAGCTGAAAAATATTAATGTTTTGGAAAATATGAATCAACCATGAGGTGGAAGATATTAATAATAGAGTAAGGGAATTTTGGTACCGTTTTTGTGCGTATCAATTTGTATCCATTTTTTTTCCTTTTGATCCTTAACATTTGATGACTTGATACTGAAGAAAGTGGTTTCAGAGTTTGGTTCTTGTGACATAGTAATGGGTAAATAGTATTTGGGTGTGAATTTTGTTGCTATTCAATTAGGTTTTTTTTTAAAAATTTATTTAATAAATGGTGTGATTACATATGGTTGTCAGATTAGATGGCTCTCACACAATATTTGAACAACAGAAATGTTGTAGAGAGGCTTAGGCGGTGGCGGCGTGAGCACGAGAAGATGGTAAGAAGGACATGAGAGGAGCACGAGAGATTTACTTGCAAGCTGAGGGAGAAATTGTGGGCAGGAAAAAAATTAACAAAGAAGATGATAAACTAGAGAAGATGGAAAGCTTTTACCAAAGTTAACCCTATTTAATTTCTTTGATTGCCAGTTTAGAATATGCGAAATCATCTGTCCCATACAAGGGTCCCTTAATTTGGGTCTAAAAGGAATTATTCAAATATAAAAGCACCGACTATAAGATAAAACATATCAAGCAAAAGCAGAAAAAATTATCATATAGTGAAGTCCATGGGAACATTTAACTCTTAAGTTAAATATCATTGATCAATAGAAAGATAGAGTATCCATATAAACAAATGAACAAGAATTTAACTAAGGGTTTGTTTGGATTTCAAGGGGGTGAAGGGAAGGTATGATAACAATTCCCCTAACTTTCATTTCCCTTGGTTACACCCCAATTTGGGGTGTAACAAATTTTACACTATTTGGAGGTGAATTAAAGTGAATAAGGGTGAAAACTTCACCTTTTAAGTGTTCCAAAACAAGGTGAAGTGTTCCCCTACTTTCCCTTCACCCTCATTCACCTCAATCCAAACAAGCTGTAAGACAAACATCTTGAGTTTCAACAATAATTAAAACCTAAGGCATAAACTATCATGTCAAGTGCCATGCGTCATAAATGTATGGTACGTGTAATGGGTCAAAGTTAATGTCCTAGATCTGTAATACAAGATGGACGGTTGAGAACTAAGGGTTCCAAGTATAAATGCTTATAAGATAAGTAAAGCCTTCTCGATTCCAAGAGTCCCAAACAGGCAGGGGTACATCTCAGGTAGATTTATTGGAGCTTGCTGGCTAAATAATGGATTCATCAAAGAAAAATTAGAAATCCATTCAACGACCCCCATAATTATTTAATTTGTCGGTAGTTTGATGAATTAAGATTTTTTTAATAACAACTAGTATGTCATATGTGCGTTACACATGCTGCGTGATACATTTATAGATTAACATATTATTAAATTAGTTTTTAATATTAAATTTATAATTTAAACAATACGTTTTAGGGGTTATCTCAAAACATCAAAACTTTGGGGATCCACTCTAATATAGTATTAACATAGATTTTCTATAAAGAAAATGACTACCAAAGAGTATGCTTGTGGTCCAGACTCTACAGTTTTTAAATAGTGGTTCGCTTTAGATTATAAATTTAAGGATATTTCAACGTTATCCAATTTCTTATATTGTTAAATTGAGTGCACATCATTTTATTTAACCCTCAATATCTTGTAATTAAACTTTCCTATTAACTCTTCATCTCTTCAAATAATTTGATTATCCACCATCCTATATTTTTATAAAAGTTACGCTTTAGTGCTCATTCTTTCCTTTTATGGGAGTCCATATTAAAATAGTTAGCTACTACATTAGTACACTGTACATAATTTGTACATCATTAGGCATAGTTTTATGGTATAACCATAAGCAAGTTCTCAATTCTTCTAAGTAAAGAATATGAAGATATTATTGGTCAAACATTCCTCATATTTAACTTAGTCAAGAAGAAAATTGTGCCTTTCTACATGCATAAAGAGACCTTTGCATAATATAATCTTGATTAGTTGCTCTAAAACATTATCCTTCATTATATTATTGCATATGCATAACTATATTTTCGAGCTGCATAGTAATTATGCAAACAAAATTAAGAATAAATGCTTAAGCCAAAAGCCCTCACAAGATAACTAACATGATAATTAGTGCTTAACCAAAATATAATTTCAAGGGAACCTAATAGTCATTAAAACCATACAAACTTTAATACCTATAGTTATTGAGAGTTATTAAAAGTGAGAGGGTATAAAAGGAAATTAAAAGTTTTAACATAACAATTCTCTTTTATAATAGTAAGTATAAGTATAGATATAGATATAGATATAGATATAGATATAGATATAGATAATATGTAGAATACATGTAATAGGCTTTAAAAATTTTAAGTTAAATTGAGTTTTACAAGTTTCTATTTGCCAAAAGTAATAATTACGAATTAAAACTCCTTTAAACCAAATAAATCATTAAAAACCAATTGGCAAACTCATGAAGACAAACATATGCTAATGCAATGTGACATGAATGTGTGGGTACACGTAATGGGTTGAAATTAATGCTCTAGATTTATACACAAGATGAAGGATTGAAATCTAAGGGTTTTGAATATGAAGTCTTACAAGATGACTAATGCCTTTTCAATTACTAGAGTGCTTAACAAGGAGGGGTCCATTTTTGGTCGATTTATAGGGGCTCACCGACTGACTCAGGGATTCATTAGAGAAGCCAATATATGTCAACAAAGTTGTAACAGAAAACTATTCGACGACCACCCAATAATATAATTCGTTGGTAGGTTAATGCACTGAGATTTTCTATGGCTAAAATACCAAATTGGCATTAAAAACTGACCACTTTCCCTGTTTGGTATTAAAAATTACGTTGGCGAGTATTTGGTATTAAAAATTTGTGTTTTATGCAATTACTCACAAATTCTTACCGTGCCAAAAATCTCTAGTGATGTTACACACGTGACCTCATGTGACAGGATTAAAGTTAACTAGGGTTAGATTAGTGTTAGCAGAAAGTTGTCATATACCCTCTGTTTTTAAACAACTACAGAGAGAGAGAGCTTAAAAAATAGTGGAGAGACCATTACTATATCACAACAGTTGATTTATTTAGTACGTAGTTGTGATCCATTCTAAATCCAGCACTCATCACACCCTCACGAATCACACTCTCCTAATTTACACTTAAATACAAATTGCGAACATCCATTACATAAATCAATGATGTGATATAGTAGTAATCTCTCCCCTAGTTTTGATAGTGGAGAGGATTTGAATCAGAACTGAAAGGGTAAAAGGTCGCTAAAAGTATTGTAGCAAATTGTTTTACTACAGGTTTTAATAAAGAAAAACAAGGCATTCGCCAATTTCACTTATTATCTTAAGGTCAACATTTCAAATGGTAACCTACTCGTTGCTTTATTTAGAAGACCACCATGAACAATTAAGGGTTCTGCACGAGACTATCTTACTATTTTTATTAGAGAAAACTACAGCAAACTTTTCTTTAACTTCTAAAGTCTTTCTTTGAGAAAAACTTCCCTCAAATGAGGAAATCCCGCAAGTTCTAAGATATGATCTAAACATCGATTAGAAATACAAACCATCCCTACTCGTACCCGTCAAAACAAATAAACGTACAAAAAAAAGTAAATTTGTTATATAAGTGTCATGAAACGTGGTGAATGATGACAAATGTCCTCTCTTCGTCTTCATGGATCCATGAAGGGAGAAATTTCTTTACATCTATGCTTTAAAAATCTCTTGTTTTATTGATAATTCTGAATACATGCTCCTAGCCGTGACGTAGATAGTTCGATTTTTCATATATAAGAATGGGGATCTTTCCACTATTTTTGCCTCAAAAAAAAAAGTGTTATGCATCATGGATGACCATTTACATGTGCATGAGCATATCACTTAATAATCATCGTCTCAATTATCTCATTAACGTCTATTTTTGTTTTATTCTCATAGAAAATATTTCAATGGGCATTCAATATGCAATGGAGAAGATTCACAAAGCTTCATATGTGGGAACTCAGATCTCTAGTTCCTCTCTTTTCCCTGAGGCTTCTCGTTCAGCTTCTGCATTAAGTTTTCCTTCAAGGTACGCAGAAAGCTTTGATTACTGACACAGGAAGCGCACCCATCTGGGGTAGCCTCATCCTAGGATAAAACTTGCAGAAGTTCCAATAAGCTCAAACATGATACTCCTTCAAATTATAGACAAGAGATGCCAGACACTTAGGCTTGTTTGAGTGATGTGTGACTACTCTTCAGGTTCAGGGTATCGGCACGATGGTATCCAAAATAAAGGAATCAGAATATAGGATTTTCAGCATCCATATCTTTAGTGAATCTCCGAATTTATAATATTTTCTTAAGGTTTTTTTTTCAATATTTGTCCTCCAAATCTTTCATATTTATTTTGATATTAGTCCCCCAATCTTCATGTTTTGAAATTAGTCGCCCGAATCTATATTTCGCCCCCACATCGTCATATTTTAAAAATAGTCCCCCAAATCTTAGAAGTGTTTTGAAATTAGTCCCTCTAGTTAGCACCGGATTGAGTGATTTGGAGGACTAATTTCAAAACACTTACAGATTTGTGGGGCTAATTTCAAAAATGGTCAAGATTTGGGGGACTAATTTTACTTAAAGATTTGAGGGACTAATTTAAAAATATGAAGATTTTGGGGACTAGTGCAGAATATGCAAGGTTTGGGGTTGGATGTTAGCATTTGTACCTTTATTGTTAAAAGAATTACGTATTTCATCTTGAATTATCAATTTGCTCATGACTCTAGAGGGATATCTCTGGTGTCTTGGAAGCATGTGTGAGAGTACTAAAACAAGAGGCTTGGGCATTTTCTCCCCGGAGCTTTGGAGTTTTGTAGCTACTATTAAATTGTTTTGGGCTATATTCGAGAAGAAAGATCTACACATTGGATCCAGTGGATCCATGGGATTTATCTAAAAGAACGGATGAATGGAATGTGCAATGTAGAGGTGGTGATTCTTGGGTTTGGAAACAACTTTTGAAATGCAGTGATAAGCTACTCCACACGTATGGTCTCTACCTATATAAAGTATTTTCCTAAATAATAGTATTTTTAATTTATACAGTCCAATTTTTTATTACTAAGACGATATTAAATATCAAACTAGGCCATCTCTTTTTTATAGGTTCTACGGACCGATGCTTACTGCTTCATCAGGTAGAAAAGATTCATAGATATGCCTATAATTAGAAGGAAGAACCGTCATAAAAATCTGCCTCGTGTATCATCTGTAGCAAAACTATGAACGGGAGCTAGCAATTCGGATCGTATTGAAGAGGTTCTTGAGACACAGCATGGAAGAGCCAAAATATTAGGAAGCGAGGTCCAAGAATGAAGGAGGGGTAGAATTACAGAATGACTACGAGCTGTGGCTAATACCCGAGGCATTAAAGACCCATTTTCTACAAAATCCCAAAACCACCAGCCACCCCGACCTAATTCATGATGAGCCCAGCAACTTCCTGGCGAGATGCCTACAGTTAAAAACAACCGACAGGTCAAGATCTAAATTTGAATTGGTTCCAGTTCCTAGTTAGAGACCACTGTGTTCACGCCGACGGTCCAACAGGGGGGGGGGGGGGGGGGGGGTTTGACTTGTGCAGGACTGAAAACCAGGTGAGTTGGTATGGTACAATGTGGTGTAAGATTCATATTTTTATTCTTTGGCTAGTCATGCTAAAGAGATTATTGACCAATGACTGGCTATGAGAGATTATCCAGATTGTGGATTGCGAAATTCTCTGTGTTTTTTTAATGTAGTGTTGAGAAAGTATATTCAGCACTTATCCTTTGAGTGCTCGTATACATCACAAGTTTGAAAGGCGAACTGAACGGTTAAGCTTTAGATGGCGATGCTGTGAATGAAATGTGTTGATGAATTGGTAGATGTGCAACTTGAATGGGAGGTCCTTTGATAAAGCAGTAAAGAGAAGTGTTCTTGCCACTGTAACTATTGTATCTGGCATGAAAGAAATGTGAGGATCTATTAAGAAGGTTAAGAGAGAGCCCGATAGCATTGTAAAACTTGTAAAGGTCTTTCTTCTCTCCTTTCTTTATCGATGTAAGATCCCTGTAAAATTTAGCGACTGGGTTCAATCGTTGTAAGAGAGTTTTTTCTGTATAACTCGGGCATGCTTGAGATTGCGATTGTACTCCAACGTTTATGGTATTGGAAAAATTTCACTAACAAAAAAAATTTCCCAGTTTTGAGTAAATTAATTTATGTAGTACTACCTCTAAAGAGTGATTCCTAGCTTAGATCCTCACCACACAAATAATGAAGATAAACAAAATACCCAACTATCTACAGGTAAATTTATCTACTCCTTTTGTTGCCAAGACAAGCAGGCAATTAATATCATCAGAACTTGTACTACTGATACATAGGAAAAAGAAAAAGTTCAACTAAGAAAAAGTACAAATTAACTTTCACCGCTCTATGGAAAAATGTTGTAAGCTCATGTTTGGATTAAAGACTTTTTTTAAGCCTCGGACTAATTAAACTCATTGTAGTTTTGGTATAAATAATCCAGGAGAATATAGTAAGTTAAAATTTTAATAATCCATTTGGTTCAATTCATTATTAACACTATAATGCTTGCTTAGTGTCTGGGAACTTGTCGTTGTAAAGGGTTGTAGGATTAGAAATTTGACAAAGTTTCAAGACATTTTGGATATTTCCAATGCAAACTACTTTTTTTAGTTCCAATGCAAAACTACTTGGTTGAACAATATGATTTTTTTTTTTGGGGGGGGGGGGGGGGGGGGGTTGTAAATAATGCGAAGTCACAAATGCACAACAATTAAGTGTCGTATAATAGAGATGTCGAGCCCACGAAAAATGTGTATGTTTATAAATTATAAATTTGGTCCTAAAAAAGTGTGGACAAAAAGGAGTACGAGTGACATTATAGAGATGTAGAGAGAGATTTGTCACAAAAATAAAAAGCTAAAACAAGAGAGAAGAAAGAGAGAAGGAGGAAACAAATAAAAGGAAAACAAAGAGGAAACTAAGAAGAAGTAAAAAAAAAAGAAATGGAAATAAGAAAAGAGAAGGAAGAAGGAACAAGAAAAAATGCAACAAATAAAATCAAGAATAGGGAAATCAAGAGAGGAACACAAATGTTAAATCGAGAAAGATTGAGGAAAACAAATAGAGAAGTTAGGAATATAGGATTGAATCCACTAGTTAATTTCAATTAGAATTTATGAACTACTCTCTTTGTTATCATATTTTACTTTAGATTTACTAAGCATAGATTATCAAATCACTTAAAGAAAACATAATTTATCAAATTATCATCCAAGCAAAATGCTTATCCATGAAAAGAACAAGCAACTAGATAATAATCCTAAAAAAGAATAAGTATAACATATCAAACCACTCAAGATAAGTATAGATTACCAAATTCTTTTTTTAACAATTAGTTCTCTAGTTGATTATCCTAAATATGATCATTTTAAACATAAGGAGAGTAATCCATAAACCATAAAAGAAAATAAACTAGTTTCATACAATCCTAAATTTTCTACAAAAATTGGTTACTCATTTTGTAAAATAAAAAAATAAAATAAAATAAAATCTATACTAGTAAGCATAAAAGAATAAGAGGTAAATGTAAACTACAAACAATAAAAGAAAGAAATATAAAATCAAAGCATAAAAGAGCAAGGAAATAAATCTACCCTACAAAGCATGAAAAAAAATTACACTACAAGCATGGACTAAATCTAATTTACCAAATATGAAATAAAAATAAGAAAACAAAATCCTAAAATATGTAATTTTGAAATAAGAAAATAAAATGAGAAAATAAAAACTTACTTTGTAAGGGGTTGGCCCCTTGAAGGTAAATGTTCATCTTCATCATCAAAGAAGAAGAAAAGAAAATTTAAAAGGAGGAAAATATTTTATTTATTGCAAATAAAAAGTTTATAATTTTTAGAAGATCTTCTCAATTTAGAGTAACTCTCATCTCCAAAATAGTTTATTAACAAAAAGTTTATAACTTTACATTATAATTTTATTGTAAAATTTGATTTAATAACAAAAAAGTAATTTTTTAATTTAAGAATTTACATTGTTCTAAAAGTCATTAATATAAAACAAGTAAGTTATTGTGGAGTATAAATACACTTTTGAACTTGTGATATTAAGGAAAAGGTTTGAGAATTTAAGAGATCATGATTTATGTTCATGCCATGATCTTTATTAATTACTTATGCCATGTCATCATGTGCTGGCAGAAAAAACATATTACACATTTAGTCTTTGGTTTTGACATTTTTCTTCTTTGTAAGATCTCCATCCTCTAAGGGGCTGTTTGGTTCATAAAAAGTTTTGGCATTTTGGGTGAATTACAAATTCTGGGATCAAAAAGTGAAATTTTTTAGATTTTTGAATTCCATAGTTGGTGTTTGTTTCAATAAAATTTTTGGAATGTTTAATCCCTAAAATACAAAAAGCAACTATTTTTTTAGAATTTACAAAATCCTTTCAATTGGAGAGGATTTGGCAAATCCTATAAATAGGTATGGTTACCCCAATTCTATAACATTATATTTTATTCTCTTGTGGGGTGGTAAGTTTACGAAGGTAAGTATATTCACCTCTCGTTTTTTTAAATTGAAACAAATAATAGATTACAAGTTCTAAAATTTATTATCCTATAATTTAGGGTTTGAACCAAACAAGAGATTACAAATTTTAGAATTTGCTCTTCTGTAATAATTTTGAACCAAACGAAATATTAGAAATCCCAAAGCATGTATAAAACACTATGGATTTGAAATTCTCATGAGATTATAAATCTTAAAATTTTATGATTTGAACCAAATAACCCCTAAAGAAGAAACTGTGAATGCAAGTTTCACTTTAAACTTTCAATCTCACATGGTGGGATACTGCAATTAAGTTTCTTGAAAATTTGTAGGATATTTGATGTTCACTATACCTATAGGCCATGTTTGGAATGGGCACTTTTTCTCTAGGGACTAATTTAACTCATTACAATCCTAAGATATAATAATCCATTAGACTAGAGCGAGTAAAATTTTTAATAATCTATTTGGTTCTGCTTGTTATTAACACATAATAATACTTATTTTATATTTAGAAACTTGTCTTTATAAGGTGGTATAGGATTAGAACATATGTGCAAATGTCCACATTGTCCTTTAGGATAAAAGCTATTACTTAAACTAAATTTAAGTGAAAACTGACCCCAAAAAACCCTAAATTTAAGTGAATTTTTGGCACCAAGGGGGTGGATACTGGGTTTCGGTCAACGACGGTAGAGACATGAGAAAATGTCAAAATATGTGAAAATATAAATTTCCAAACTTAGGGTCCGGAGCAATTTTCCCATGTAAAATGAACGTGTCAGCTTTTGTCGCTGATATCTGATTTGCGAATTAACATTGATATTTGCACATAACTTAAAAGCTAATATTTTAGTCATATCCAATGATATTCTGTATAACATACATCACTCAGAATCAAAAGTGAATGAAATATTACGTCTCATGTTACGAGTCTTACATAAATTCTAGAAAAGTTGAGGGGCAAAGGGTCTGTTTGTACCTAATCCCAAGTAAAAAATAGTTTACAACTACAATAACAACCCCTCCCCTACCTTTGTTTAGTCCGAAAAGTCCCGACCATTTCTTTTTAGCGGTCTAAAAAGAGTCCGCCCTAATCCTCCTCCAAAAATTTAAACCAAACACTTCCCTATTTTGATTTAAAGGATAAATGCTTATTACCTTCTAATAATACCAATTCAAACATGACCTATAATATATATGGATACATATACTTTCAAGAAGAATAGAAGATAACGTATGTATGATATATTTCACACTCTAACATTTAATGATACTAGTTTTGATGCACGTGCAATGCACGTGGTTAAATATCAAAATAATTGTTTATTTATTTATTTCATTTTTATA
>JBAKGM010019629.1:0-10257 GCA_037177215.1 Asparagus racemosus | reverse complement strand
ATACGTATCAAAGTATTTTAAGATAAAATACGCATCGAATATACAGAAATACGTACCGAAAATCACGGGTGTTACAGTCATGTTGAGTCCGTGTCTGATTGATTTTCTCGCTGACTCGAAACTCAATCGGTTCAATCTCGTCGACGGTTAAGTCCGGTGATCTTATCAACGTGCGAGTCCGGTGATTTGTCCAATCTCGATCCATCCGGTGACGTCGAACCCAATTTTGGTTGTTCATCTCGTTTGATTCTGGAGTTTGATCGGCGTAGTTCCATCGATGCCTGAATCCGGTTGATTCCGTCTCGTCGACGTTCTAGTCTGGTCGACTCACCTTGTCGAAACTCGCTTATCTAAAGCTTTGTCATTGGATTTATTCCACGATCCGTCGCTTCATTGACTTGTACGCCTTGCCAACTCACTTCATGCATTCGTTGACCCGCTTTATGCATTTTGTAGCGCAGTTACATCGTCAGTGGTTCTTGGCCGCAGTGTTGGATGGGTCGTCGATTGTCAACCCACCACCACGAGTCTCGTTCAGGTACTGATAAGCATTTTTCAATATCTACACCATGCAACACATTAGTTTATTTTTAGGTAAGTGAACTCTCATTAAGCAATTCAATAGGAGATAGATAATTGCGTAAGGTGGTTGTAAGCCAACTAGCCAGGTAAGGTAAACTTTGTGGGAGGTTCTCTAAGCGTAGCTCGGTCCTTAATTAAATAACCACAAATATTTTGAGGTTTAACCTCTTACCCTTGCCTTAGACACCAGTTAAACAGAAAACCCACTCAGGATTAGATCCTTCCACTGGCCAAGATCCATATTTCGCTAGGTACAAGTTAGCTTTGGCATCACCGCTTGAACCTAGCTATTTAGGTAAGCAACTCCTTGCTAATTACATCTGATGTAATTCTTGGTTGTCGGGTGACATCTCATGCCTCCCAACACTATGCCTCAAGGCCCAAAACTATTTTGATAGCCTTGTTAAGTTAAACATATTTCTTTAAATCTTAATGTCCGACATGAATCCTATCTGATTAAGATGGCTAATGGTAACCTTGCTTTGGCAAGCCCACTATATAACGATCAAAAATCTTGATAGTTAAGAAATTGGAAAGGCATCAAGTAACTTAAATTTTTTATTTTTTTTAAAAGGAACTTACATAATTAATGCTAATAATAAATTATGTAGGAAACAGTATAGATATTATGAGCATAATTAAACACAAAAGAGAAAGTGAATAACTATTACAGATCATCAAATTCATGAATAATAATGGGCATATAATTTTTATCAATAATCCTGCAAAAGATGTTATTCATAGAATCTAATTCTAACATGATGGCTCAGGCATTGAATCTAATTCTAACCGAGATTTTTTCAAATCATTCATTATCTGATTACTCGATTCAGATCAATTAATCAAGATATGTCAAATCATTCATTATCTGATTACCCGATTGCCTCATATCTAATCATATCTCTATATGACTTAGTTTACGTGGGCTTCCTCAATAACGTTCTAACAGGTTCTTGTCTGCGACCCATTAGGTTTACATGATGTTGGCAGTGGGCCAAAATACTTTTCGACCCACAAGTCATAAGCGGACCCTAGCATGACATTATGACTACCCAAATCACGTAAATGTCATCTCGGACGAAACCTAGTCCACAATGGATATATGTCGGTCTCTTTATCACTAGATATCTTGAGTGAACTCAAGGCAGGAAATGTGTCACCCTTGTACAATTCAACCTCTAGTTTTCTTCGCACCTGAAATTAGACTGACTTCTTAATAGTTGACTACCAACTAATTAGGCATGGATATGCACTTTCTCAGTCTATCTTATTTGAGGGGCTCAGAGATATCATACTCTCATTTATATGAGAGGGATAAATTCCATCTTGACCATTCACATCTCTCTACATGATTCATAGCATACCCGACTAATACTTTTATTGTTATCCGGTCAAGAAAAACGTTTGGTAATATCAAAGTATACAATCCTCATGTAGGAAACTATGATGGTCTTAGGTCAAAAGACCGAACATAACTATTGTATGAAACATATTGATGACACAAATAATCTATGTAATGTTTCATAGTGGGTCAGTCCAATATCATGTTCACCAACATATACCCATGTGATTGACTTGATACCTTATATCCATGATCCGCGAAACATAATCATCAATCAATCCACATGCTGCCTATTAAATCATTAGCGTTCCAACTAATGACAAAAGGCAAGAATTATTTAGAATAACATCACAATCTAATTACAGAGTTTCACGTTCAAGTCACATACTTAATAATCCATAATAAGTGATTCATTCAAGGGACTGAATAACGCATTATTCATAAAAGTTACCTAAATATAAACTAAATATAATCATCTCTATGATTGGTTTCTAGATCATATTATGCTAACAATCTACGATACCCTCAAATTTTAGGGGAGGTTTCTAAAGATAAAATAGTTGAAGGGGGTTTTCTGAGGCCAGCCCTATAGTTAAGAGGGGTTTTCTAAAATTAACCCTTATTTTTAATCAATTTGGCTCTGCGTGCAACACATACAGGAAGGACTAGTGTAATCTTTACTTGTCCTTGAATTTCTTTCACATTACTTTTATTTAAGTCGATTCAATAGTAATCGGAGTAAATTTTAGACAATATAGAATTAACACTTAGAGATCGTTGAATAGCCTAGTCATAATGCTATGACGAGTCATCTCGTCAGATGCTTCCTACTTTACTAGCTACGCTTTTATTAAGAACACACACTTCTAAGTCGCTTTATCGGCTTTAAGATCAGCATGTAGACTTCCTCTCATTGGATTGCATTTTTTTTATGTCTGAATTATCAAGTCCTAATGGCTAGCAGCCGATTATAGAGCAAACGCTATCAAAAGTTTTGATGTAATACCGAAAATTGGAAAATAGGAGCAGTGACAAATTTTCCCATTAAATTCTCAACAATACCTGCCATTTATAAAAGCTTAAACTTAAAAGGGCCATTTCTTCTAAGGGTAAATACTAGAAAATGCCCCCATAATTTTGGACGATAATCGGAAAATCCCCCTTAACTTTCAAAATATCTGAAAATCTCCCTTAAATATAAGGATTATCACAAAAAACTAGCTTTTAACTTTCATGTTTTATCAAAAAAAAAAAAAAAAAACTCATTTTAACTTTAAGATTGTATCAAAAAGTGGGTTTTCAGATAAAAGCTCAAAGTTAAAGTGGGTTATGTGATAACCCCTAAACTTAAGAGGGGTTTTCTGATATTTCGAAAGTTAAGGGGCTTTTTTATAATTATTCAAAGTTAAGAGGGTTTTATGATATTTAGCCTTCTCCTAATTTACATCTATGTGGCCACCTGCTTTGCTAGTTATAGTAGGGGTGGGCATGTCTAGATTTGAACTGCGAGTCGAACCGGCCCAATCCGCCTTAGGTTAAGACCCTGTGCAGCCCACAGTAGGCCAGCCCCAACCTGGTCTGTGATATACCTGGATTGTCTCTAGGTTCAGGCTAGGTTCTGCTCTAAACCCGCGAACAAAGAAGTAGGTCGGGCCCACGCTCGACCCGACTCGGCCTGCCTTAGGTGATAGTTAGATTTTGATACAGTTTAAGTAGCAACTCAATGAAAAATTACAACCTCCAGGTGTCTAAATTGTAATTTTAGTAATAGTAGAGACTTTTTAAACTCTATTTAGTATTTTGATGAATATCTGCAGCCATTTTGATTTATTGGAAGCACTCAAATTATATTGTGAATCTTTTACTTTGAGATAATTCCATCACCAATTATAAATTTATTGGGTTTAGACTTTTCAAAAGATAAAATATAAGTTTCTCTCTTTAACTTATACATACTAATCTAGCAAAACATTTGAAAGAAAAAAAATTGAAATGAAAAAATGAACTGAAAAAGAAAGAGTACGAGCTGACCCGCGACCTGAATCGCCATGGGTAGGGTAAGACACATCCCACCCCCATGTGGGCCCATGTCTAAACCGCCATGGACCCAAAATTGACAAGCTGACTCATGGGTTAGGCCCGGTGGGGTCTAACCCACCCTCGGAGTATAGTAAGGACTCGTCTACAATAGCATGGAAAGTGACGATCGTCTGGCTGGGGATTCTTGTTCACCGTCACCTGTTGTCAGGCTGAGGAGTCCACACCAACATTTACAGACTGGCCCATAAATGGGTCCCATTACTAATTTCCATGGGATCCTCTACATCCTAGATTG
The DNA here is from genome assembly GCA_037177215.1 of Asparagus racemosus. Classification (NCBI taxonomy): domain Eukaryota; kingdom Viridiplantae; phylum Streptophyta; class Magnoliopsida; order Asparagales; family Asparagaceae; genus Asparagus; species Asparagus racemosus. The sequence goes on along the minus strand of JBAKGM010019629.1, from coordinate 5,998 downwards.
TAGTGGATGCCTACAAGTCCTTAATAGTTTTCTCTCACTCCAAGAACCCACATATAATATTAATTAAATAAATTATGTAAAAACCTTAACTCTAGGGTCCATTATACTTACGAATCTTATTTATCCACCTATACATTTGTAGGCATTCTCTATATATTAGAATGTAAAGGATCTCATCTCCCGAAAGAGCTATAACCAATCAATATTATTCCCTTGAATCTTTAATATTTTAAATTGGTCCCTCACATAATCGAAATTGTTATTAGGTCCCCAAGTATTATTTATTTCTGTAGAGCTCTTAATTGGAATTTGGAGGGATTAGTGTAGATGGTTAAAAATGTGTTTTCTTCTGGGCTAATTTTTGGCTTGGGTCTAAGAAGTGAACGGCCATTGGCTAAACACTTCGAATGGGTCTAAAACCAAGCCCACAACAAGTTGTAGCTAAGGTCATCTAACAGATGTAGCGAACCTCGCCGAGCAGGCCACGTCGACTCGACTCGACCAAATCAAAGGCGAGTCAACTCCCAAAATACGCCCTAGGCAGAGTCAAAAGGCATAATCAATCAGTCAAATCACGAGTTGAATTCTGTATTAAATTCGAACTCATAGATAAAGTTTGCTAACCAATGAACTTCGCTCATGGCAACTCAAGTGGACCAAGTCATTCACCCCGAAGAAGACTTGCCCACATCTGCAGCAACCTTCGCCCACGTCTTCAGCGAACTTCATCAAGTCAGCGAAGTTCACCAAATAGCTGTTTGAGAGCTATTTTCAGGGGAATAACCATTTCTCACTATCTCCTATTTTAATAGTCACTTAATCCCCAATTAAAAACCATTAACTCTCTCTTTTAGCTTATAAAAGAAAGGATACTGTTCATTTTCAACCCCGCAGGTGTTTAGAAAAAAATACACACACGCATAGAGAGATCACCGTCATCGCACTTGCTATTCTATTGAGAAGAGCTGCTAAGAGAAGGCTGAGCTATCTTCTAAGCAACCAAATTCTAATCAATAGCAAAAGACTCGTCGTCTTAATTGGTGCGTCAATAGAATACAAGATCGACATTCCACCGGCACACAGAAAAGAACTCCATGAAATATAAATTTTCCTTTGTTTCCTTATATTGTTTTTATTGTAATCTGAATTAATTGCAATATTAAAAGACTCAAAATAGGATGGCAACTCCTCTGGGGAGCTCTTTCTCCTCTGACAAGAAAATTGTGTCGCACACCAACACTAAGACCCTCGAGTCTTTTACTGAATTGCTGGTCATTGAATTTGACTAAGTGAAGTTTGAGGAATTTATTTCCACGAACAAAACTTCATTGATGGTGACTGTACGCAGTTGTTGTAGAATTCGCCGGGTCTAAATTGACCCTCGCGTGTGTAAAGGCAACCTTCGCCAAATACAGTTTGAGCTTAGCTTGAAGCCAAATGAACTTTGCCAAAAGTGAAGAAAACTCGACCCTCGCCTTGAGCGAAGATCAAGATATTATCACATCTGTTGATCTCAGACATCAATCCATAACTCTTTTAGGAGTTCGATTTATAGTATCTCGTGATACTCGCTATGATTCCTTGATAGAAGCTAAGAATGCGGGTAATCCCTCTTCCAAATTCCCTCAAGGAAATAATACCATTAATGAAGATTTTGCTGTACAAATGTCTGGCCAGAGTCATCCTAAATGACGTTCACACTTCAAGGACAAAACCGATGAAGTTGGTACTAAAATATGCCCTCAACTTAGAACTAATATTGATCTATGAGAATTCATATCTCTGAAGAGAACCTGCCAATGTCAGCGTTGTGTGACTCTCAGAGAAATGGTATCAGCAGTTCAAAGGAGTTGCCAATGTAAAGTTGTTCCTAAAAAGGAATCACTCTTCAACCGTATTACTCGTGCTCTTGAGCCTTTAGAGGTTCAGACTAAACGACGACGGCATGCCCGAAGGGGTGAAACACAAGTATTCATTGTCAATACGACAAGTGTATCTTCTATAGATGAGGAAGAAAGTTCAGATAGTTCACCTGATCCAATATGTTCTCCTGGTATTGGATCCATTTTCCTAGAAGCTGACGGTGTGTCGCAACACCAGATTTAGAAGAAGAGCAATGATCCATTTCGACTACTCTTCCCTCCAAGCACAGAATCGCAAATTTCATCTTAGATGAACCAACCCACTTCTAGTGATGCAAACTCTGCCATAGTGTCAATTATAACCCCTAGTTCAAGTCAAGAATGACAATGGGAGATAGACATGGTGGACCGAGAAGATCTTCTTTCTCAAATGACAGCTCAGAAGAAAGATTCAGATGAACAAATCGATTGCCTGAAAAAGATGATGGAACAACTCCTATTGGCTTCTCATCCTCAACCAAGTTCTTTAAAAGGGAAGAGGCCAAGCGGTGAAGATCCCCTAGAAGAAGATTAAGAGCATCGAGACGACGCAGATTCTGAACACACGAGATCAGAAGCAACGATACCTACAAAGCCAAGTAAGAAAGCAAAAGCCTTGCAGGATATTTAAAACCAACTTGTCGTTCTTTCTCAACGAACTGCGCTTAAGAAGGTCAGAATCATCTATCCTTATCTTGTCGAGTGGGACATGATTCCCTATTCAATGAAATTCAAGCCGTCAATATTGCACACGTTTGATGGAAAGGATTCTCCAAACCAAGATATCTATTACTTCTATCAACAAACTGGAAACGTAGTGGGTAACGCTACCATTATGGCATGACTCTTCATGGGCACCCTTTAGGTGGTAGCCTTTGATTGGTTCTAAAATTTGCCTTAGGGTTCAATCAGATCATGGGTAGATCTAGAATCAAAATTCCTAGCACAATTCCATGAGGAGCAATCCGATGTTACTATGGCCAAACTCCTTTTTGAGAAGCAAAGCGGAAAGGAGACAATCAGAGAATACAACGAGAGATACCGCAATCTGACATTACGATGTCAAGATATGCCTCTACCAGTGCTACTTCAAACTTGTGGCACAATTTCGTGGCACGGATCGAAGCTCACATGGGTGCCGTTACTGTCTACACATGGAAGGATTAGATGAAATAAGCTGAGATAGCAGAAAAATTATCAGACTATTTCAACAAGTTTGAGCCTCTCGCTAACTTCAAGGGCAAAAAAGGCAAATAAGGGCAGACTTCACAACTGAAAGCTAAAGAGACTTTCACAGTTGGGAGTCAAAATCCAATAATAACCAGCAAAGAGAACAAAGGAAGAACTTTAAGCATAATTGTTCATTTAAGGATGAGAATACAATCGCCATCTTACATCTGCTCAACAAAGGGAATCATTTAAAGCTTCCTAAAGCTCGATGCCCTGAAGAAGTCGAAAAGACTGATGACCCAAACTATTGCCTTTATCACAAAATGTTGGGACACCAGATGAAGAACTGCTACATCCTCAAGGATAAGATTTAGACCTTCATCGAATCAGGAGTTCTCAAGCTCAAATCTGAGCAAAAGAAAGTTACCACCAATATGGTGACTCTCAAATTTGGCTCAATGCCAAGCTCAAAATAGCATTGTCCCCATTCCTACTGTAAGAATAGAAGTGGTCAACTATGATGGCCAAAACCAACAAAACCAAGGCTTGATCCCTCTTACCATAACAAGAGGCGAAATAATGTTGGTGCATCCTGACCTTCTTGAAGATGAGGATTGGACTCTTCAGAGGTCCAAGAACAAGTGTAAAATGAAATCTTGCAACGCCATCTCCACAATCTCTACATGTCACTTCACTCTTCGATTCAAAGGGAGAAAAGTGGCCATGGCAGGAATGAGCTCCGACAAAGATCCTAAGGGATTATATTCAACCTGGAACATCCAAACAACATGAATTGACCAAGCAAAAAGAGACTCAGTTCGATAAAGCATTGCAGCGTCCTCCAAATGATCCCAGGCCCCATTTTGATATTATATCATGTCTCAACTGGCAATATTCCAGCTCGTATAACCTTATTCGAACTTTTACATTTCTCTAAGGAAACAAGAGAAGCTTTGAAAGAAGCTTTGAATGACAATGAGGTATTTCTCGCCCACATGACCGAACTGCCTCAAGATGAAGAATACAAATAGTACTATCAATGCCAACGGTAGACACCTTACATCACCTTCACTCCGGAGGACATAGTTGTCAAAGACCATCACCACAATCGACCCCTTTACTATATTGAGTATATAGAGTCGACAAGGGTTGAAAGGATTCACATCGATCCAGGCTCTGCATTGAGTATAATTTCATGGAGACTCCTGAGCTTTTTGGGAATCTCCCTTCACAAGCTCTCAAAGACTTCTATAGCCATACTCGACTTTAACTCTAGCAGTAGCTGATCTTTTAGAAAGATCTAACTTAAATGTCAGATTGAAAGTTTAAAGATGGAGGTGACTTGCTATGTCATTGACGTAGAGACACCTTACAACCTTCTCCTCGGATGACCTTGGATCCATTCCAACATGCTCATTCCTTCAACACTTCATTAGTGTTTTAAACATATTAATGGACAAGGGGTCCAACAAAGAGTTAAAGCTGAAAAGCATCTTTTCAAGGGGTGGAGAATACTTCACTGACTCTATCTTATATGATTAAAATTATATAATCTTGTCCTTCTCAATGATGAGAATAGCGGTCATGAAGTAGATGTTGAGCTAGATCCCAATGACGATTTAATCTGGGAGATAGATCCATTTGTAATTACCCTCGAAGACCTCTTTATCGACCAGTCTGCCAAAGATCGGGGTTACTGGATCTTTAATAAAGAAGAGTTTGCTTACGACAACTCTTTAGACTCTGAGTCTAAAATCTCAAGGGTCGAAATTCTGATGGCTAGGCTAGCTTTAGAATCAGCATTGCATATGCCAATAAGTGAGTCGTATTCCACTTACAAGCAAACTAGATAACTTAGAAGAAGCCACTTTCATTGTCCAACCTAATGGGAACGCCTTGAATCCAATTATCTTCAGAAAAGTTGAGACACAACCTCACTTACCAAACTCCGATGAAGAAGCTAAAGGAGCACTAGAATTCTCCCGATATAGCCAACAATCTCAGTAGATTATGACAAAATTGGGATATAGCCTCACAGCAAAACAAGGGCTAAATTTTAATCAGGGACTAAAAGTTCCTTTGATTCATTTAATACCAGAAGGAGAGGTTTTTTATTATTATAAACGAACCAAGCGAGGTCTTGGTTATATTTCTCCCAAAGCCGAGTCATAAATCAGACCAGCATCAGATGACTTTTTAAGCAGTTCTTCAGACACGTCCAACTAGGATTCAGACATCAACCTAGGAGTCTTGCTTTGTGAATTCAGGGCCAACATGGTCTCACACGACCTAACCATGGATCTCAATGAATCTGAAGTGTTCAAAGATTCTAAAGATGATTCATGGGTGAGACAACTTGGGAAGCAAAGGGAGTCATGTTTCGAAGTCTACGAACCACCCACCAAAGATAAAGTGTTTCAAATCAACATATGCGACGAAATCAACCCTAAGCCCATCTTCATCAGTGAAAGTCCATCATCCACTGAAAAAGAATAACTCATAGTTCTCCTTCAAGAGTGCATTGATGTCTTCACCTGGAGTCATGAAGATATGCTGGGTTTAGACCCCAATGTAGTCGTACATCGCCTCAACATTGATGCTAATGTTAAGTCAGTCAAGCAACGTCAATGACACTTCCATCCTGAGTTGATGGAGCAGATTAAGAAAGAAACACACGAACTTATTTAATGTGGGTTTATCCGTGTAGAGCAACATCCCGATTGGCTAGCCAACATTGTGGTGGTGATGAAAAAGAATGTCAAAATCTGAATCTGTATTGATTTCCGTGATCTCAATCTTACTTGTCTAAAAGATGAATTTTCTCTCCCTATCACGGATGTCATGATTAACAATGTTATGGTCCTGAACCCTCACTGAGGATAATCCACATGATTAAGGGAGTAATGCTTCCCTCCCAGACGACAGTG
>JBAKGM010019628.1:0-10257 GCA_037177215.1 Asparagus racemosus | reverse complement strand
TTTATTCCGCGATACGTTGCTCCGTTGACTTGTACGCCTCGTCGACTTACTTCATGCATTCGTCGACTCGCTTCATGTGTTTTGTGGCGTGATTGCGTCGTCAGCTGTTCTTGGTCGCGTCGGTTGATGCTTCGTCGGTTGCGAACCCACCTTCACGAGTCTGATTCGGGCACTGATAAGCGATTTTCAACGCCTATACCCTGGGCGTAATTCCAATACTCCTCTCCACAATGGAAAAGAGAATTGCCACCAGGAATACTGTCTCCAAAGAGAAAATGTGGCTTCACCGATACGTCCTCATCGGGAACAGTGAACTTAGCATTGGTGATTATTTCCCACAAAATTCTATAGCCGCCTGAACGGATGCTCTCTATTCTCTCCTGACTACTACCTTCAAGAAACAAAGGAATGCTTCCATCAAAGGCATTTACCACTTCAGGGTCTTGAGTTCCATCATGACCAAAATGATTATGACAGTCCACAGGAGCTCTTGAACAAGCAACTATACAGAGACAACAAACGAGTTACCAGATGAAGATCAAATCTAGCCATCGTACTCGAGAGCAGAGGCGAACCTCGCTCACAAGCAAAAACCATCTATATCAACTAAGTGTTGACAAGATGAAGCGAAGTTCAACCAAAAGCTGTGAACTTCACTCATGTGTTTGAGTTGGCGAAATTCATCCAACTGAAACATGTGAGTCTCGCTCGAGCGAAGGTCACCCAAACTGGCGAACCTCACTCTAGCGAAGATCACTCAAAACAGATCAATGAACTCCACCCATACGAAGTCTGCTGCAGAAGCTCAAAAGTCTAACGAGCTCCGTCCGAAGAGTAAAACTTGCCACAATCAGTGCCATTAATGGCTGCTGATAGAGCTTCACTGCTAGCAACATAAGCTCTTCGGATAGACCACAAGTGGTCGTAAAGATCTCGCCTTTAATGGGGGATCAAATTTTCCAATGCCTTGAGGCATTGTCTAAAGCCCAATAGGCTCAAAGTTAGGCTAATCCGAAGATCGCCATTGATGGGTTTGAAACTTACCCACTGCCATCTCCAGCTACGCCGGTGCCTGTTTAGCTCTAGGTCGACGAGCTCCTCGTGCGTAGCCTCTTCCTCTAGAGAAAGGACGATGTGAAGCCATCAATGATGAACTTTAGGGATTTTGAGAAGACTAGGATTCAGAGAAGAAAGACAGGAGAAGTTTTGAAATCAAAGTGGGGAAGAAGGAGGCAAAACGGTCTATTTATAGGCTAAAACCCTTGAACTTCACCAAAGATTCCAGCCTCAAACCCCGCCAAAGATCTCGCTACCAAATCCGCGAAAGATTTCACCTTGAACTTCACCTAAGATTTCAGCCTCGAACTCTGCCTGGAATCTCTCTTCGAATGAGCTTCACCACAAGCTCAAACTTGAGTTTTTTAAACCCTTAGGCTGAGCCTCGCACAACCGACTCACCGAGCCTCGCCTAAGCCGATTTAATGAACTTTGCTTAGAATGATTGTTCCCCAAGTAGGCGAACCTCGCCCAAATTCAACAGGGCACTAAGGTGAACTTCGCCAAAGCATCATAGTGAAAATTTCACTAAGTCTCCGAACTGAGAAAAATCACAACTCAATTCGTTTGAGGCTAAATATAGTGAACCTCGTCAAAATGACTTGACAAAATTCACTAAGTCTCCAACTTAAGCGAACTCCAACTCAATTTGTTTGAGACTTTATCTGGTGGATTTCAAACTGACTCTTGCTAACACAAGGAAGCCTGAGCTTCGCTTCTAAACATAATGACTCCATGCAGAGTTCAAGCTCCCTACAAAAGTATGTACAGATCGATTACACAGAAGATGGACAATTTCAACTTGAAGAAAAGTTCATTTTTTATTGATCCTACTCTACCACAAAGCGACACTCAAAGCTGCCCAATTACAAGGATGATGGGTACTTGTTGCTATTTGCTACTGCCCTATATTCCTAAGATATGAGTAGTGTGATGGCAGAGGAGAATACACAAGCTGCACCAAGCTACAACCCTTGTTCCTCTGATGTTACAAGACTTGGGGAGCCAAGTTACTCCCCATGAAGGCAAGAAGTGTCCTCGTTGCTATAAATTGAGACATATCAGCAGTAAGAAGTACTTCTTGCAAACAAAATTTGACGTCGAGCCAAAGTCAGCCACACGACGTTTAATTACGATCTGGGATCACATTCGTGATACCTAGTTACTGTCGGAGTCTTCGCTTGTGGAGATCCAAGGATCTTTCTTCAAGCATCATTTTAGTCACTGAACGGACTTACGCAGAGCTCGACATTCGAAGCTCCACGCGTCTCTATCATGATTCAACTCGCCCCAAGCTATCGACTGGTTCTCAATGATTTGCTCGAGCATCGCCTTTTCGGCCGACAGCAACTCCGCTAAACAGCGAAGTATGCGGAGTTCATCTGCTTAATTGTCCTTCACTTGGGCTAACTCTTGTTAGAGTTTTCTTATCTCAGCTCCTCTATCGAGGAGCATCTCCAGTCTATGCGATGTTGGCGCAGACATGGAGAAGAAGAAGAAGAAGAGATGAAGATGATGAGAATGTAAGGGGATGAACACTATTTGTAGCCCCTTTAAAATCCTAACTCTCGAGAAAATCACATCTTTTGAGATTTGATTGGACCGGACAAGAGGCTAAGTCTTAGCCTAAAACTCGATCAAATCCACAGCAGATCTCATGAAATCATCAATCAAGAGATCTCAGTTGTAAATCACAGCACAAATCCAAAAGTGAATATCAACAAACTTCGCCACCCAGCGAGCGTCGCCAGACGACGAAACTCTGCCAATACAACTCAAAACAAATATAGCCTCGCTAGCTAGCAAACGTCACTATTCGATGAACTTCACCCAGCTGTCCAAAACTAAGCAACCTTCACTCATACCCAGAATCAGTCGAACTTCGCCGATTTCCTCGACATCACCCCAACAAGTGAAAAGCGACTATCGTTCCAAACATGGATTTGGGCGAGTACAAGCATCATCAAGTCTTCGATACCTACCTACAACAAAGAAAGCTACATTCAACAGTACACCTCTGGCAACTAAATAGGCGAATGAAAACAAGTTTTCACCTAATCAAGACAACTCAAGCTACGTGTAATAGTACACCTCTGGCTATTTACCCAAAGTATTTCAATCATAGCCACAAATTGAAAGGTAGGATCTTGAAAGCTTTTGGGGGAGGGGGGGTCTTGTAGATGGTCAAAATATATTTTCACTTAGGCTGATGATTAGTTTGGATCCAAGAAGTGAACGCCCATAGGCTAAACACTTCTATTGGGCCCAAAGTCAAGCCCACAACAAGTCATAGCGAAGGTCACCTGATGATTGAAGCAACCCTCACCAAGCAACCCATATCGACTTGATCCAACCAAGTCAAACACTAGCCGACCCCCGCAACTAAATCTAAAGGCGTCCTGAGTAGACCAAGCCTAGGGTCGAATTCTGTGTCAAATTCGAACTCATAGGCGAAGCTCACCAACCAATAAACTCCACCCACGTCAACTTGAGTGGACAAAGTCATCCACTTCTGAAGAAGGTGTGCCCACGTTTGCAGCAATCCTCCCCCGCACCCGCAGCGACCTTCGCCCACATCTTCTACAAGCGTTGCCAAGTCCACGAAGTCCCCCTAACAGCCGTTTTAGAGCTATTTTTAGGGGAGTAACCGATCCCCCATTATCCCCTACTTTAATAGCCACTTAACCCACAATTAAGGGGCCATTAACTCTTTCTGTTAACCTATTAAAGGAGAGGAGATCACAGATTTTCAAACCAGCTAAAGGCTAAAAAGCTAAGAGCAAGCTACAAGCTAAGAGTGGCCAAGAAAAGATCAAATTGGTTAACCATTAAAGAAAAAAACTCCCACACGCATCGCACTTGCGATCTTATTAAGAGATATTGCTAAGAGAAGACTGAGCTATCTTCTAAACAGTTCAATTCTTATTAACAGCAAAAGACCTGTCGGCTTAATCAGTGCGTCGACGAAGTACAAAATCGACGCTCCACCGACACATTAAGAAAAGAATCCCAGGAAATATAAATTTTTCCTTCATTTCATTGTAATCTTTCTATTATAATCTGAGCTAATTTCAATACCAAAGACCCGAAACAATTGGACATCCTATGAAAGATATACAAACTCGTTCATCTCTTTGGGAATTCTATGCTAATATGTGTTTCATATCTTGAATTGAACCTAGGAGTGTCGTTGATGCTTTAAAAGAGGAAAGTTGGTTCTTAGCCATGAATGATGAGCTTAATCAATTTGTTAGAAATAATGTTTGGACACAAGTACCTCGACCTATGGATCACTCGGTTGTAGGAACTATGTGGATTTTTAAGAAGAAACTTGAATAGGCCGGTCGTGTCACTCAAAATAAAGCTAGACTTTGCCTAACTATGTAACCAAATTGAGGATTTTGATTATGATGAGACTTATGTTCCAGTTGCAAGGTTAAAAGCTACTAGAATTGTTTGTATTTGCATGTTTAGGGGATTCAAAATTTATTAAATGAATGTCAAAAATGCTTTTCTAAAGAAAGAAGACTATGGTTTTCAAGATTTTTCTTTTCTAATCATGTTTTTAAATTGATAAAAGCTTTATATGATTTGAAACAAGCACCTCGTGTATGGTATGATCGTCTTAGTAATTTTCTTTTGGAAAAAGATTTTAAAAAGGTGAGAGCCGACACAAATCTTTTCATAAAGCATGATAATCATGATCTTTTGATTGTGCAAATATATGTTGATGATATTATATTTGATGCTACTACTAATTTTTTATGTCGAGAATTTGAGAAAGCTATGCAGGACGAATTCGACATGAGTTTGGTTGGCTAGTTGAAGTACTTTCTTGGATATAAAGTGAAACAAAGCAGAGGAGTTTCTATTTCACAAAGCAAGTATGTGAATGAGCTTTTGAAGAGATTCAACATGGCGAATATTAAGCCAGTGAGTACACCAATGAGTCTGCTGGCAAAGATTTTAAAGGATGAGAGCGATATCTCAATTGATCAAAAAATATAGAGGTATGACTATAGCCTTCTATATCTTTCAGATAATCATCCTGATAACATGTTTTCAGTTTGCTCATATGTGCATTTTCAACTGGATCCAAAAGAGTCTCATTTTAAAGCTGTAAAAATAATTTTTAGATATTTAGATGGTACAAAATCTTTTGGTATATGGTATCCATCTTGTGATTCTTTTGAACTTTCTTGTTTTTTGGGTTCTGATTATGTGCATTGTCTCACAAATAGAAAGAGCATTAGTGGTACATGTCACTTGTTAGGTCATTCATTAATCTTTTGAGCAAGTAGAAAATAAAATTGTGTCGCACTGTCCACTACTGAAGCGGAATACATATATGTTAGAAAGTTGTTGTGCATAGGCTTTATAGATGATGCAAACCCTAGAAGACTTCGAGCTTTAGTTTACCAAAGTACCTCTCAAGTGTGGCAGCAAAATTGTAATTGCATTGGCTGACAGTAAACCACTCACACATAAAGCATATAGATGTCTGGCATTATTTTATTCGTGATCTTATAGAGAAACTGGATATTCGCATTACGTTTGTGAACACCTATGAACAATTAGCTGATATTTTCACCAAACCTCTACTTGAAAAGAGATTTTGTCTTCTAAGGCAAGAGTTAGGTATTATTTCCATAGATGTTTAGTTAGTTTCTTTGAGCTTCAATGGATATATTTTTCTCGCTCGTGTTACTGTCGTATGATAAGTTTTGAAAAATAGTTATTATTTGTATTATTTGACAATACATATGGATATTTTCCCCTTGCAACAACAAATTGTGTATGAAATTTTTAAAAGTTAATCTCTATAGATGGTTATATCATTTGGCTTTATAAATATCAACTTGTATATTTGTGTTGCATATTAGATTACTTTTCATATAAAGACATGTTTAATGTATTATGTTGTGGTACATACATATTTTGGAAAAGTAAGCTAAAATGCCATTCATGAGTTATATAATGGTCATATATGATATCAAGAGGGGATATGCAATGCTCTGAGACATAAATAAAAAAAATAAAAAAATGGAGTACCATAAAAGATGTAAATAATAATTGCCTACTCCAAACAATGAGCCTACTCCAAACAAAGACAAAATTTTAATCTATAAAAATGAGTGTAATAAAAAGAGGCCAAAGACACACACTCAATAGAAATGTATAAAAAAGAGCATCTCTCAAAAGTATCCGCCCAATACTTAATGGTCACAAGTTTAGAGGCAGTTTTACACATATTAAGCATTGTATGTCCTACATGTAAGTCCCTCACAACATTGTTTTAGGATATATATCTTAATCTCACATGATGAGTTGAGCGAAAAAAATTCTCGGTTTATACTATCATTGACATATTATTGATAAGGAATTACATTTATGTGAACTTTGCAATATATGTGAAAATCCCATTAATTTTTGTTCTCCTTATTTTTTGTCATCTAATGATATTCCATCATTCTTTATGGAATTTTGTATGACCAAATCTTCTTTAATACATACATAAAAGGGGCTTTATTTAATGAGCTCACTTAAAACCTTATCTCGGGTTGCAAACCCTCCTCAAAACGATGAGCTCTATCTTCTTTGGTTGCAACAAACTAAAGGTGCAAACTTGGATAAAATAAGCGAATTCCTCATTGTACTCTGCCCACAATCTTATTATTTTGCTTTAGCTTACAAAATTTCTTCTCCTTTTATTGGTGAACAATCTTTAGAAAATGCTTCTCATAGAAGACTTTCTTGAACTTACTCTCAGAATCCTCTACTACATTTGCCACCAGCCATATTCATGCCCTTTTAACATATAGATTGCATAAACCACTTTTTCTCCATTAGGATACTTTATATATAAGTAAAGACTTTTTCCATCTATGTGATCCAGTCTTCAGCTATCATGGGATCAACACTTCCTTCAATAGTAGGCAATTTCAGCCTCTTAAAACTCCGCCATATTACTTTCCAATCGAGGATGATCATTGTCTCGATGTTCTTGTTACTAACTAATTTGTTTGTTCCCAATTTTGCAATACCGTAATGATAGCTTGCATCATCTGCATCATTGTATTAGCAGCCATTTAATTCAATATCGAATTAGATTCATGTGCATTTCTACATCCAAACATTTTCTCTGAAGTCTGGTTCAAATCACTCTCTTGAGTTGAAAGAGTTTCATTGTTGTTCCTAGCTATCTAGTTGTTAATCCATTAAACATTATATTAGCTATCAGTAAAGGCTAATCTAAAACTTATTTATAAACACTATTGCTTAAGGCAAATCTAAAACGTAAATCTAAAACATACTTCTAAATAGTGCTAACGTAAGACTTCTAAACCTGGCTTTGATAACATAACTTGTCATTCTCCCAAAATGCGCAACATATTTTGAGATGCATAACAATGACAAAATGTACAAAAGTATATGCTAAGCTTGCCATGCACTTCTATATTAAAAATAAAGTTTGACATTTAAAAAAATGTATGGATATAGAAGTTTGAGAGCAAAAAACTATATTGTAACAACAATTTCATCTAAAGAGTCGAAAGACTCTTATTGCATAAGCATAACAATATGTCTAAGATAACTATAACTCTCAGCATCAAAGAACTCCCTAACAGATCTCTCTCATGGCCCAAACCTTCAAACTATGGATACAAATATCTATTCTCATCTCAAAAAGATTGAAAAATAACGGGGTGAGTTTATACTCAGTGATCAGGCAACTTCTCCTTAGCAAATCAGATAAGCTTAAGAAATTATTGACATTAAATTCAAATAAACTACTATAAAAGAATGAATAAGAAAGTATATAAGATATTGAACAAAAAGATCTTTCATGTATAGCATTTGATAGTTATAAAACTCATGGAGTTATAAGAAATAATAAAATGAGCACAAAATATTTTTAAACTGTAATTGTCCATCTATAATACATTTTGCAAAACTTTCTCAGTTGTAACACTAAGACTACATAAATTATAGCCCAGTAGCATAGGAATGTGCATCAATCACTATAGTCAACCTAGAGACAGAATACGCTTAGCACTACCATAGGTTGCTCGAAGGCCAATTCACTTTTTGCCAAAAAGGTCACTTTTACATTCATCAGTACATTTGATACCAAATGTGATGCTTAAACAATTCACTTCACTCCATAGTCGACTTCAGAGGGTTTTTAACAATTAAAAACTATTCATTTGGAAAGGCATTTTCAATCAATAAAACACTTCTCTTTCAATATGCTCATTTTCCTCGTATTACTATATGAAAGAAATTTCAATAATTAGTCATATTCAGGGTATTTGAAAAAGAATGAGCTTTTAAGTAAAATTTCATTTGAACAAACCATTTAAAGAAATATCTTATAAAAGTTTATATAAAAGAATCATCTTATAAGAATAATTTTGAGGAATGTCTTTTTCTACAAACTTACACTAAATAATATTCATTAGAACATTTTCTCACTCTTTCAAATTCACAATATACACGTCTGAAACATCAGACACACACACACACACAAACACACACACACACACACACACACATATATAACTATTTGTATGATACTCATACTATAGTACATGAAACAAATATTCAAAAGAAGAAAAAGTAATGAGACGAAGTGTACTTACCTCAAGAGATCTGAAAATGCTTTGGAAAACCGTTCTCCAGAATCTTACTCTTCGATCCAACCTATAAGCATACAATATGTATAAAATTTCTATGCTAAAGATTCTATACATAAACTATTTTCAGCTAAGGTTTCTAGTTTCTAGGGGTTATTCTGAACCTATGTTTCTATTCTTTATTTGGAACAAATATTGGACCTAATGGCAAACTATCCTATCCTAAGGAGCTAGAGGAAGTTTTCCATTTCGTCTTCTCCTTCCTCTATTCGTAGTCTGCTTATGAACCCAAATGGGTTTAATGGGCTTGGTGGTCTGAGTGTCCACCCCTGGTGAAAACCTATGCTAATAATGGATGATCAAAGGTCTTCGGATTCGTTGGATATAACATTAGTGCCTGGAAAAGGTACTTACTTTCTTTTCTTTTTTGTAAAACCAAAGAAAATTAAACAAAAATTAAACTAATCTTTAGAAGCTTTGTCTTCCTCCTTTCTTTGTCAAGGCTCTCTTCCTCTCTCTCTCTCTCTCTCTCTCTCTCTCTCTCTCTCTCTCTCTCTCTCTCTCTCTCTCTCTCTCTCTCTGATCTCAATATCTCTTGTGTAAATTTGAAGGGTTTCCATGACCCTTGACCTTCTGTAACCTATTTTTTCTAAATAAACTCTAATAATTCAATTGAACAGCCTAACTTTCTGTTGTGAATATTTGATTTCCTTCGTATTAGTTTCTTCATCAACTAAAAAAAGGGTACGCTACATATTTTCATCTTAATAATTTTTCAATTTAATTTGATATGTAAATCTAGAGATCAGAGCGAAATGATCTGGCTAAAATTCTCAGTCTTGGGTAGATTGAGTGTGAGAGTATCTGAGAGTTGTATTTGATCTACATGTTTGTGAGATTAGGTAGGATTGAGTGTAAGAGTTTTGATAACTTGGCAATTTGGTGTTTTCTCAAATAGTGGGTCGATTTCACTTGGGTGAAGTCCGTGGATGTAGGCAACTTGTTGAACCACGAAAATTATTGTGTTTTGTGTTTGATTGCTTGCTTGGTTTTACTTCTGCTTATTTAGTTGCATAACTTATTAAAAATAATTTAGTTTTCATTACAACCTTATTTCACCCTCTTCTAGAGTAGCCTAACGTGATCCCTACAAAATTTACAATCACTTAATTCTTGAGTAACTATAACCCAATTGTCTAATTATTTTTATTTGTGTACCATCCAAAACACATAGATCGAAATGAATGGAGTGGATCAAGTAAATTACTTGCATATAAAGTGGTTTTGGGGATCTTATATAGAGGAATATGGATAACTTGGTACCAAGTACCATTTTTGATCATTGGGATTGAGGTGACTTATTCTCATATATACATTCAAAGCCGAACCACTTGCACATGGGTTGGAAAAGGATCATTTTCAACTGGGGACCACTGAGATGAGTGGTTAAGCTGTGGCCACCTCACTACTAAGGACTAATTTTGTCCTTGGTACCAAGGTTATCTATTTTTCTATAATATATAAATTTAATCTAAAATAGCACCTCCAAAACTATATATATATA
>JBAKGM010019627.1:0-10258 GCA_037177215.1 Asparagus racemosus | reverse complement strand
TGTACATATTAAAATTATTAAGGGGTACATAAATGTCTGCTAGCATACTGAGCTCTTAAATAGAATCGTTTATGTACCTCCTCCTCGAATTCGATAAAAGGTCCAGATCATAACATGTAATCAACTTCTCTTGGAATCTCTTAAATAGAACCGTTCTTGATTCCTTTAGAAAAAGTGTTACGGGGTTAGCTCAAGAGCTTCAAAAACTTTAAGAGGGATTTTGAAGACACCTGACACCCCATGATTGAGGGGGGTTGAGTAGAATTTTCAAAGTTGAGGGGGCTTATCTACAAGAACCGCAATATTGTGGGGGTTTACTCATGTGAAAGTCCCTCTAACCCTAGCCATTATGTCGAAACTTCGAATCCTTTTTTATTAGCTAAAGGCTTAAAACCTAGACTCACGTAGCGGTAATAAATTTTTTAAAACCCGTATTAAATTTGTGGCCTACAAACTCGAATCGGGGTTGGCTCTAATACCTTGTGAAAGCCCCTCTAACTATTATATCAAAACTCTAAAGATATAATAAGACTTAAGGCTTATATTTTTATATTCTAACAACTCGAATCAAAGTAGTTGAGGAGAGTTCTGTAAGACCCCACAGTTGAGGGGGTTTCTCTAAAATTAACTCTTTAATAAGGTATTTGGAACTCAATAATAGGCTCTTGGGTATTATTTGGCAAAGGGTTAAGTGAAAAGTTAAGGAGACTTAAGCCTTCCTTAACCTACTAAACACAAAATATCTATGCAAGAGTTAAAGTGGGTTAATCCTCCATAATTTTCTAAATACAAAAAATATACAAGGGTTGAGATAAACCTTCTAGACTGGTTAAAATGAGTTAACCCTTCCAAGTAAGGGGTTTACTGCTCCTCGTATTTAGGAGGATTACGAGATAATCCCTCTATTTATGGAAAAAAAATAGTCAAAATCTTTATTATTTTCAGACACTAAAAATGAGCACAATGATTAAACTAAATCTTACTTAACAGGTTAACAATTTAAGCATTCTAGTTATCAAATAAGCTAACTATGTTAACTCTTCTTCTTAATCTCTTGTCCTTAAACCTTTGCCAAACAGGGCCTTGAGGAACTATTCTTGGAAGCGAGCTATTGAAATACTGTTCTTTATTTCATTACCATTTTGTTTAATTAATTTGAAATTGTGATATGATCTCCTGATTAACGATAATGCCTAGACCGATTGCGGTGATTAGAGTTTTATGGCTTTAATCTTTTCTTAAGGATTGTTTTCACTTTAATGCTTCAAAGTTTCACATCTTTCGTTTTATGTCTTATTTTTAGTTTTATTTTTATTTTTTTGATACGCTGAAATTCTGTTTTGATAAATTCTACGTAGCAAAAACAGTTATGATAATTTTGTTCAGAAATGCTAGTGTAGAAAAGTGAAAGGGAAATAAATTCTCTTACTAAATTTCAGTTTTTTTTAAAGTTTGGAGAAAGCACGGAACAAAGCTAGGGTTTTGGGATATCAAAAATTTCAAATTAAAATCAAATTTGAAAATTTTGAAGTATCAAATTGTAATCATAGAACTTAAGATATCAAAGTTAAGAAAGAGAGAGATCGTAGAGTATTAAAGTGCAAATAACCCATCTGTTTAATTATCCTAACTCCTAGAGCTATTAGAACTCTTTTTATCTTTCTCTGAATATTATTTTGCTATTAGGTTTTCATCGTATCTGACTTGTAATAGTTCCAAATTAAAAATAAATTTTTGAGGTGTCAAATTGTCAAAATATAACATAGGATACCAAAGTTAGAAAGGGTGAAACTTTGAGGTACTAAAGTGCAAATAACCCTTTTAGCAAATAAATAACATAGGTTATCAATTCTCACCGAGCTTGCATTGATTTTGTTGCCATTCATCAATCTCTCTTTTCCATATCCACAAATTCCGGCAACTACTCGAATGTACTTTTTTATCGCGCAAAATTATCGTCTTATAAGCAAAGAGCAATTAGTAAAGTTTTCTCTTTTAAATTACCTATTGCTACTGTTTGATCATAGTTTGATTTATTTCACTTTTATCGATATCGGAACTGAACTCTCTAGTATTGTTTTAGAATAAAATTGTACTATTTATTATCCTATTTTTGTTGGAAATCAAACTATGATCATGACAGTAGCATTAGGCATTTGAAAAGAAAACTTCACTAAACTGTTCCTTTTTTATTGAAAGTTATTATTGTTATTATTATTATTTAATTTCTTCAAATTCACTTCAACAAAATCAAAAATTTTAATTACAGGGAGCTTCCTACTCAAATTTTGATAAATCTAGCTGTCTAAAATTTTCTTCGAATATCAGCCAATGGTTAAAAAAACTCTTTATCATAGCCAGTTTGAGTGCTAATTGGCCTGTTGATCGAGGGTTACCACCCTTTAAGTTTGCTTTGGCCTAATTGAAGATTATTTATTCAACCCCTAATTAACACTCTCAAGCCTAGCTTGCTGCGTTCGAAGCACGTGAAAGGCAAAAGTGCCACTTAGACTTAAAAAGAATCAAGAAGTTTAGTGGGATGGAAAAAGTTCAGAGGATTATCATTGAAAAACCTCAAGATTAAGGAGGGATTTTGTATCTATTAAAATTAGTTGAAGGGGTACATAAATGTCTGCTAGCATAATGAGCTCCTAAATAGAATCTTTTATGTACTGCTTCTCGGATTCGATTAAAAAGTCCATACCAAAATATCAACTTCTCTTAGAACCTCTTAAATAGAACCGTTCTTGATTCCTTTAAAAAAAAGTGTTAGGGGGTTATCTCAAGAGTTTCAAAAATCTGAAAGGGATTTTAAAGACACCTGACACCCAATGATTGAGGGGGGTTGAGTAGAATTTTCAAAGTTAAGAGGGCTTATCTATAAGAACGCCGACATTGTGGGGGTTTACTTATGTGAAAGTTTCATATTAAAGTTAAGAAAGAGAGAGACCATGGAGTATTAAAGTGCAAATAACCCCATCTGTTTAATTATTCTAATTCATAGAGCTATTAGAACTCTGCTATCTTCATCTCAATTTTACTTTTCTATCGGGTTTCCTTCGCATCTCACTTGTAATAATTCCACATTGAAATAAATTTAAAAATTTTGACGTGTCAAATTGTCAAAATATAACAAAGGATATCAAAGTTGAAAATGGTGAAACTTTAGAGTGTTAAAGTGCAAAGAACCCTTTTAGCAAATAACCCTTTTTAAGTAGCCCCGTACGTGGTCCTAGGCTCCTAGCTTTTCCTAATTCTAGAACTGGAAGTACTAGACCTCTGTTGTCCTGTAGGAATAGGAAAGATGAGATTAATTAGCCGATTGTCCTCTATAGTCTATATATACATAATTAGGATTATGGTTAATCTCTGCCTAAACTCATATCAATATCTCACAGAGCTTGCATCGCTTTTGCTGCCATTCATCAATCTCTCTTTTCCATATCCACAAATTCCGGCAACTACTCGAAGGTTTTTTTTTTTTTTTTTACGACGCAATGTTATCATCTTAATAATCAAAGGGCAATTAGTGAAGTTTTTTCTTTTAAATTACCTATTGCTACAGTTTGATCATAGTTTGATTTATTTCACTTGCCTCGATAATGGAATTGAACTAGATCTCTAGTATTGTTTTAGAATAAAATTGTACTATTTATGGTCCTATTCTTGTTGGAAATCAAACTGTGATCATAACAGTAACATTAGGCAATTGAAAAGAAAACTTCACTAAATTGCTCCTTTTTTATTGAAAGTTGTTATTATTATTATTATTTACTTTCTTCAGATACACTTCAACAAAATCAATAATTTTAATTACGCGGAGCTTCCTACTCAAATTTTGATAAATCTAGCTGTCTAAAATTTTCTTCGAATATTAGCCAATGGTAAAAAAAAATCTTTATCATATCCAGTTTGAGTACTTATTGACCTGTTGATCAAGGGTTACCACACTTTAATTGGCCTAACTGAGAATTTAAAACTTAGCTTAACTGATCCTAATTTTAGCCTCGATTCTCTCCTTCGTCAGTATCTCCGCTTCTTTTGATGGCTGCCAATATTTCAATATTATTAGATTCGTGTGTGTTTAATTACATGAGAAGAAAACAATATAAATCAAAGAAATTTCTTTAGGAGTGTTAATTGATTTTTATTTATTTAATTTTCTTTTGCAGGGATTGAGTCCAGCATGGAAGACAGGCCTTGGTCAGATCTCCCAAGCGAACTTTTAGAGCTGATTTTATCATGGCTGCCCCTACAACATCATCCTTCTTTTCATTTGGTATGTAAGAGCTGGAGCGATGTCAGACTATATCTCGCAGACGACGCCGGCCCTCTTTTAGTCTACCGCAAGAGATTGGAAGAAGGCTTTCTGCACTACTATAGCCCCTCACTGAACAAGAGCTTCAGAGTGCCGTGTCCGCTCGACGACCTGTCGGAATGCGAGCTTTACTCCTCAAAGGACGGATGGCTAGTGCTCTATCGAGAGCACGAGGTCGTATTGGCGAATCCCCTTGCCAACGTAACGCATAACTTCCCTGGTTTGCCTTTTCTATCCAACTTCAGCGGGATTGCATTCTCAGGACGCCCTCCTAATGACTTCATGATATTTGCTATTGAAAGTGAATGCGGCGATTACGTGCACATTAGCATTTGGGATAGCGAGGGTTGGGATCCAGATATCCTAGTTTACAACAATCGCCCGTTCTTAGCCGCTCCCTACTCGAGCCCTGTGGTGCATGACAGTAGTTTCTATTGCTTGGGAGTGGAAGGGAACCTCGGGGTCTTCAATCCGAAAAACGATACGTGGACTGTTCTTGCTAATCCTAAAAGTTTTCCCCACAAACCTGAAGACAGCTATCTGGTTGAATCCAAAGGAAAACTGCTGGCGGTTCTCGTTGGTAATCAATATCCACCCGTGCAAGTTATGAGTCTAAATAAAGCGAAGATGGTTTGGGAAAGGATTTTCGCATTGAGTTCTCAGACATTATTTGCGGGCCCTGGAGTTTCTCTTGTGACAACTAAATTGTGGAAAAGGATGGAGAATAAAGTTTTGCTGTCAAGGCTATTAGGAGTACCCGAGACGATCGAAGCACAGGTACGAGATTTCGGCGGGAGACCATTTTTTGTTCCGGAGCCATCTTCATACGAAGAACCTAGAGAAGGAGCAAAGGAGAAAGTGAATAACAAAGGAGGCATATGCTCTTATCCCTTACAAGCATGGAAGAGTTCTAAATATTGTGGTTCGATGTCATATCCTTCTAGTGTTTGGTATGAGCCTGGATCGGTTAAGAAGTCAAATCTATGATTCATAGCATGTTTTTTTGTCAGAAATCAATTTCACTGTTTTTCAGAATAAATATGAGTTTTTTTTTCATGTTCAATTAGCTGTATTTTACGTTGTGGCATCTTAGTTTTGCCATGAATGACCATCCGGTCTCTTTTCTTATTAGACCGAGTTGTTGCACTTGCGTTCTATTCGAAAATTGAAATTTATTTTCCATTAGCATATTGTGTTGGATACTATAGCTAGTCTGTGAGTTAAAGCCTAAATTATTGTTGTGGGTTAAACTCTTCAAATCGAAACTTATTTCAAGGAGAAGATGTGGAACTTAAAGGCTAAACTTAGTTACCATAGTGTTTTCCCTTGCTTTTCAGTTACATACCCCCGGCATGTTTTTACCATGTTTATATCTAGTCGGTCCTAAATATTTGAGATAAAGTCTTTATTGTTGTTATCTTTTTCGTTGCGTATAACTTGACGATGCATTTAGCTGCGGGCTAACAAATGAGCTAAAGAGGAAACAAGTTGAAAAGAATCCACACCGATTTTGCAATATCTGACCTAAGGCTTTCTGTATCTGTCTCTCCCCATATATTGCAATGGGCTGGACATTTGTTTCCTTTGGGCCGGGCCGCGGATGAAGTGGCCATTTGTAGGCCTTTTGTAATGGACTATGCTAATGGGCCATCGTACACTTGGCGCTTGTTTAGCTAATGGGCCATCGTACACTTGGCGCTTGTTTACCCCGTATGAGAATTACTTTGCTTATACCCATATTTTTTGTTTTTTTCCCCAGAAAAACCATCTTAAAAATAGGGTTATTACACAGAAACTATCTTTCAATTTTAATTTATACATAAATTATCTAGGTAGGTTTTTGTTGTAATCAACCATCTCCTAGTCTGCTTTTAACTAAAAAACCAAAAATAAGTTTGAAAAATTCAAGTTTAGGGTACATGATTTGTATCCTGACAAGAGTTAAATACTAAAACATGAATTATCTGTTGAATGTGAGTTTTGAAGGGAATTTTGGAATTTTAGTGAAAATTTTTACTAGGAGATGGTTGGCTGCAATAAAAACTCACTTTAAAGATGGTTTGTGTATAAATTAATGTTGAAAGGCGGTTTTCGTAGAATTACTCTATTTTTAAGGTGGTTTAAGTGAAAAGATCATGCCCCGAAACAACAGAAGATATATATGGGTATGTGACAGCAGCGACCCGTGCACAAGACAAGTCATATGCACGTGTCAAGCTTGGAACTTCATGTCACAGAGCTTTTCTCAAACTATATAACTTGTTATAGAAGTTCAGATCAAATTATATGTACATAACTAGCATTTACAACTCAAAAAGCTCACTATCATAAGTATATTACATAACCCAGCACACAGTGTATATCTACATACAAGGCCAAAAGCAAGGCTTCCCTATAACGCTTGCTAGCAACACACCATAACCAAAAGTTCATCCTATATATGAAGCTACGCTGGATCAGGTTAAAAATGTAAATGACGGGGTGAGCTAAATCTTAATGAGAATATTTTCCACTAGAACTTCTAGGTATCTAACGAAATAATAAATCTTGAAATAGTGAACTATAAAACTGACACTGTAAAATTCTGAGATAACAAAAGTATTGCATAAAAATCCATTATTAATATTTCAAGAAAGAATGCAATGCTTTCAAATTCTCTTTTATTTGCAAACTGAATACATTACCATAAGTGCCTAAATCAAAAATTTTACAATCAAGACAAACACTGCGAAAATAGAATATGAAATTATGTACAACAAGAAATTACCATTTTCTCTAATTCACTGTCAAATATCAAAATCTCATCTCTCGGTGAGTTGTTCATATAGTTGTAAGAATCATCTCATAGGTCACACTACAAGGCTACATATACTATAGTCCAGCAGCATGGGAGTGCGTGAAAAGGTATTACATAACACATAATTTTCGAGAATAGAATGCATTTCACACTGCCATATGCTACCGACCACATCACGAATGCCCAAAAGGGCCACATCACAAATGCTCAAATGGGCCACATAAAGGTGCATTCATCATATGGCACATACAAACACATCATTCGATAGTGAATTTTTTAAAGGTTTGGAAAATATTGAGAATCACTCATCAAATAGCTTGATTTCAAAAACCCATCACTTGTCAGATTTTGAAAACACATCACTTGTCACAATACTTGACTTCAAAAACACATCACTTGTACCAAAAATAATATTGGGATAAATTTCGAGGTCACCTGCCCGTCGGTCCTAACCAGCGAAAGTCAAGTCGAATTCTGTGGGATGGTTGACGTGACTCCCCAGGATGCCTTTCTCGCGGAAGAAACGGAAAAAATGAGCTAAAGCCAAGCGAACAAGGTAATGTCAATTAAACAACTCGAGTTAAAAAGCCAATAACCAAGATAAAAGAAGCTCGGCGAGCGAGTAGGTTTGGTAAAGGACAGTTGTTCACTTGTCAAGATCATAAGCACTTCCAAATTAAGTGAACAAGTGTAAAACTCATTATCTCAATATTAATTTTTGTTTTAAATACCAACTAATGGAAAACCTTTGGAATCTATTAAACTATTGAAAAAACACATTTAAATCACTTTCTTCTTCAATATTCACACTTTATTTGAAATCGCATGGAAATCAAAATCACTTATGATATTTTATATGAAATCAAATAGCTACTTTTAATATCTCACACGGATTCAAAAGCATACTACGGGTTAGGCCATAATACAATAGATCAAATCACATTTAATTTTATATACATGAAAAATAATAAAATAATTATTTTTCGAGCACAAGATCAATCAGTTATAATAATTATAAAACTTTATATTATAAAAATACTAGTGAGAAAAGAACTCACCTCTAAACCCGATGGAAGTCTCCCAAATTTGATCCCCCTTATATCTGCGAGGTCCTATAGTATAATATTATAGGATTAATATCAATTTAAGATAGACTCATAGCACGCATTGGTCACCGTAGATCTATGTCCCAATATGTCCAAATAGTGATTAAGGCCCACAGAAAGGATTCATATCGGCTTATTGCTAGATTTACCACTTTGCCATGATCCTTACAACGCTCGTTTACAAATTGTGGACCTGTAAATATGTTATGAAAATGACAGGGGCTACAGATAATTGTCCAAGCCCAAATTTAGCCTTATATTATTCAGTCTACACCTGATTGCAAACAGTGGAAAAACACGGGTCTGAACTAAAATTTTCCTTTCAGTTTTGAAGCCTGTTTACTCTATCGGGACTTGTTCACAATAGAGCAAATTTGGTATTCATAAGAGGGAGGAAGTATCGATATTTTACTGTCCCCATGAATGGATAAGATCACCCCCTCACGTGGGGTGTTCTGATCGTCCGAGGAGTCCTAATAGACTCAGGCCTCAGAGTTTTGATAGGAATAGTAATATTCCCATATATAATTAACAAGTTCATATAGCCGGCCCTATATATATGTGTGTTTTGGGGAGACCCAATCTAAAAAATTAGATCGTATTTACTCCTCCGATCCTTTGCTGTTTATGCGCTGCTCATAATCAGGCATTCTCTTATTAACCAAACTAAACCTACACTCAGGTATATATGTCTTCTTTCTTAATTCCTTCACCTGTTATTTTATTCTTTCATATTGCCTGAGATATTCATAACTAAATTCGGACTGTTCTTGCGCATCGCTTCTGGTTATCTTTGATCTTATGGTTTTCCGTGCTCGTAATTAATTTTTTAGGAAAATAGCGGAATATTCACGCCTGATTCACCAGTATAAACTAATAGAAATTACCATCATCTAAACTTCACACGATCAAACATAATTACACACATATACGCACAAAATATCTCGTGCCGTTTGCGTTATTAAACGACAATATATTTGTCAAAGTGTGACGTCTTTGCTGACCCATAATTTTTTATAGCAATTTAGAAGAAGAGCACCGCATTTTTGTTTCTAGTACTCGAAAAAAGTTGAGGGATAATAGTGTGGCCAGTTTTATATTTGTTTTTCCTTAATAACAATTGAATTGCCAGAAACAACTTAATTAAGTTGATCCCAGATGTTCTTTTCAAGCATTAAAAGTAACGGATAAGGGTTCTGAAATTTAGTTGGATCACATAAAAATCTAATTTGTTAATTTCATGAATTATTAGGACTTATAATGGTGGATCAGATTTTCTAGATAGTGATGTCACCACATAATTAGTAGCTAATAAACAATTATAGTTGCCCCCCACAAGTTTTTATATTTTAAAAGAAAGTACATAATCACATTATTAGTAACACCAAATACATCTTTCTTAGTATACACTATTAATAATGACACG
Source organism: Asparagus racemosus (assembly GCA_037177215.1). Classification (NCBI taxonomy): domain Eukaryota; kingdom Viridiplantae; phylum Streptophyta; class Magnoliopsida; order Asparagales; family Asparagaceae; genus Asparagus; species Asparagus racemosus. The sequence goes on along the minus strand of JBAKGM010019627.1, from coordinate 611 downwards.
TTATAAATATAAATTGGAATTAAGGTGAGTTTTTAGTGGATAAATTACAGGAATGCCTCCCCTGAGTTTGAGCGTTTCTCGGATAACCCCAACCCAAAAAAAAAGTTTTAGGGCTCTAGGTAGCCCCTTTCAACTTTCAACATCTTTCACAAAAAGTTCTTAACGTTGTTAACTGCAAGAGATATTTTTGCTAGTGAAATAGTGGTTCATGTTTTTAGAGTTTTGTTTTTTAAAATAATCAAAAGTTAAATGAGGTTTTGTGAGAATCTCAAAAGTTAAAAAGAGTTTTGTGACATTTTAGAAGTTAAGGGGAGTTATTTAAGTCATTCCCAAATTTAAGAGGGGTTCTTAGTCTCGCTTGATCAAAATGAGGTCATGTTACCTTACTTGGATAAAGTTTGGACTGCAGAGATTAACTACACATGTGATGTCCTATCAAAACGGAAGTTCTCATTAGTTAACAACCAAAACCTAAATAGTAAAAAGAAAAAATTGGTATAAAACTCAGCAGATGTTACTAATTCTATTTTGACCTATAGCCTAATTTGAAAACGGCACTAAGGGGTGTTTAATTCATTTAGTTGGACTTAAGACTTTAACTTTAATACAAA
>JBAKGM010019626.1:0-28630 GCA_037177215.1 Asparagus racemosus | reverse complement strand
AAAAAAATCATGGGCTATAGCTCATGAAATCATGAATTTCAGCTTCCAGGAATTTTTTTACGAACAAATCGTAACCACTAAAAAGGGCCAAAACTCATGGGTTATAGCTCATGAAATCATGAATTTTGAGCTCTGTGAATTATATACCCACGTGTCAATAAACTAAAAATGGCCAATAATCGTAGGTTATGGCTTAAGAAATCGTGAATTTTGGCCTTAGAAAATTATTTGGTAATTGTTCGAAACGACTAAAAATAGTCAATAATCGCGGGTTATAGATCATAAAATCATGAATACCACTACAAAACTATTTGCCAATTGGTGGAAATGACTAAAAATGGAAATTCAAAATAACTAAAAATGACCACAAATTATGAATTATAGCTCATGAAATCATGAATTGTGGCCTCTGCAAAATTATTTGCCAATGAGTGAAGATGACAAAAAATGTCTAAAATCATGAGTTATGGCTCATAAAATTGTGAATTTTGGTGTCCGTAAAATTATTTACCAATAGGTAAAAGCGATAAAAATAACCAAAACTGGTGGGTTATAGCTAATGAAATTGTGAATTTTGACTTTGCCAAATTATTTGCCAATGGGTCGAAATGACTAAAAATGGCCAAACATCATGGGTTATATTCAGTGAAATTGAGAATTTTGGTCTCTACAAAATTATTTTCTAACAGGTCAAAACAACTAAAAATGGCTAACAATCCTAGGTTATAGCTTCTGAATCGTGAATTATTATCTAACGGGTTATTTAAAATATCTAACAATCGTGAATTATAGTTCATGAAATCATGAATTTTGGCATCTAGGAAATTATTTGCCAACTTCTCAAAATGGCTAAAAATGGCCAAAAATCGTAGGTTATAGCTCATGAAATCGTGAATTTGAACCTTCTGGAAATTATTTACCAACGGGTCAAAATAACTAAAATTGGACAATAATCGTGGGTTATAGCTCATGAAATCGTCAATTTTAGCTTATAGCTATTTGTTATAGGTCAAAACGACTAGAAGTGGGTAATAATTATGGCTTATAGCTCATGAATTTTAGCATTCATCAAATTCTTTGCCAACGGGTCCAAACAACTAAAAATAAAAAAAACTTATGGTTTATAGCTCTTGAAATCATGAATTTTAGCCTCCTGAATATTATTTGCCAATGGGTTGAAACAACTAAGATGGCAAAAAATCATTGATTATAGCTCAAGAAATTGTGAATTTTTTCCAACAAAAAATTATTTTCTAGTGGGTCCAGACAATTAAAAATGGCTAAAATCTTGACTTATAGCTCATGAAATCTAGTTTGGCCTTCCCGAAATTATTTATAAAGGGTCAAAATGACCAAAAATGGGCAAAATTTGTGTGTCGTAGCTTAAGAAAACATGAATTTTTTTTGAGTAATTATTTGACAACTAGTCAAAACAATAAAAAATCACCAATAATCATGGATTATGGCTCATGAAATCATGAATCTTCTCCTCCACAATAGTATTCATCAATGGGGCTAAACAACTAAAAATTGCCAAAAATCGTGGGTTATAGTTTATGAAATTGTAAATTTTAGCACTTTGGAAATTATTTGCAAGCTAGTTGAAACAAATAAAAATGGCCAAAAATCATGGGTTATAGCTTATAAAATCGTGAATTTCGGTCTTTACAAAATTATTTACCAATGGGTTGAAACGACTGAAAATGGCCAATAATCTTGGGTTATAGTTCTTGAATTCTTGAATTTTAGGCTTAGGGAAATTATTCGTCAACATGTTGAAATTACTAAAAATGGTCAGAAATCACGTGTTACAGCTCATAAAATTAAGAATTTTTACCTTTGCAAGATTATTTGCCAACTGGTCAAAACTGTGAATTTTTGTCCCCGGGATATTATTTACCAATGGGTCAAAATAACTTAAAATAACCAAAAACTATAGGTTATAGCTCTTGAAATCGTGAATTATAGCCTCTGCAAAATTATTTGCCAACGGGTTCTAACCACTAAAAATAGCCAAAACTCATGCATTATAGCTCATGAAATCATAAATTTTGGCTTCCGTGAAATTATTTGCCCAAGGATCAAAACGACTAAATATGGCAAATAATTGGGGGTTATGGCTTATGAAATCATGAAATTTCGCTTCCAAGAAATCTTTGCCAACTAGTTGAAATGACTAAAATGGCCAAAAATCTAGGGTTAGAGCTCAAGAATTTTTGCCGCTAGAAATTATTTGTCAACCGGTGAAAATGACTAAGAATGGCCAACTTTGAAGGTTATAGCTCATTATATCATTAATTTTGGCCTACGGAAAATTATTTACCAACAGAACGAAAGAACTAAAATGGCCAAAAATCATGGATTACAGCTCAAGAAATTGTGAATTTTAGCCTGTGGGAAATTAATTCTCTACGAGTCAAAATGATAAAAATTGCTAAAATCATGAATTTTGACCTCCAGGAAATTATTTTACCAATGAGTTATACTACAAAAATGGGCAAATAATCATGGGTTATAGCTCATGTAATCATGAATTTTTGCCTCCGGGAAATTAATTGCTAACAGGATGGCCCAAATTCAAGAGTTATAGCTCACGAAGTCATGAATTTTCACCTCACGAAAATTATTTACCAACGCATTGAAATGGCTAAATATGGCCAAAATTCATCGATTGTCGCTCATGAAGTTATGAACTTTGTTATTTACCAACTGGTCAAAACAAAAAAAGGGCTAATTATAGTAGGTTGTAGCTCATGAAGTCGTAAAATTTTCCACTTTGCAAAATTATTTAGCAATGGGTTGAAACGACTAAAAATTGCTAAAAATCACAGGTTGTAGCTCATGAACTCATGAACTTCAGCCACCAAGAATAATTTACCAATAGCTTAAAACAACTAAAATTGGCTAAAAATCGTGAGTTATAGCTCATGAAATCATAAAATTTGGCATTCGCAAAATTATTTATTAATGGATTGAAGTGACTAAAATGGTAAAATGTATGGGTCATATAGCTTTTGAAATTGTGAATTTAGGCCTCTAAGAAATTATTTGCCAACGGATTGAAACTATTAAATTGGTCGAAATACTAAACATGACAAAAAATAGTGAATTATAGCTCATGAAATCATGAATTTTTTCCTTCAAAAAATTATTTTCTAACAATGGATCAAAACGATTAAAAATGGCCAAAAATCATGGGGTATAACTAATGAAATCATAAATATTGGCCTCTAGGAAATTATTGCCATCAGACCGAACCATTGAAAATGACCAATAATCTTAGGTTATTGCTTATAGCTCATAGAATTGTGACATTTTATTTTTGTGAATTAATTTACCAATGGGTCAAAGCCACAACAAATGGCCAAAAATTGTGTGTTACAGTTTGTGAAATCATTAATTTTGGCCTCTGTAAATTATTTACCAATGAGTCGAAGCGGCTAAAAATAGCCAAATCGTGTGTTATAGCTCACAAAATTGTGCATTTTGGTCTCCACAAAATTATTTGCTGATGAATTGAAATGACTTTACATGGCAAATAATCATAGATTATATCTCATGAAATTATAAATTTTGGCCTCAGTATATTTGCCAATGGGTCGAAGTGACAAAAAGTGGCAAAAAATAGTGGGTTATTGATCATGAAATTGTGTATTTTTTATTCCATAAAATTATTTATAGATGGGTTGAAATGACTAAAATGGTCAATAATCATGGGTTCTAACTCATGAAATCATGAATTTTGAGCATAGAAAAATTATTCTCAAATGGCTAAAATGACTCAAAATGGTGGGTTGAAACGACTAAAGATGATTAAAAATCACCAGGTATAGCTTATGAAACAATAAATTTTGGCCTCTACAAAATAATTTACCAATGGATGGAAATGACAAAAAATGGCCAAAATGTGTGGGCTATAGCTCAAAAAATTGTGAATTTTGGCTTTGCGAAATTATTTAGCAATAGGTCAAAACAGCAAAATATGGCCAAACATCATGGGTTATAGCTCATGAAATCGAGAATTTCACCGTCTACAAAATATTTGCCAACAGGTCAAAACAACTCGAAATGGCTAGTAATCATGTGTTACAGTTTATGAATTCATGAATTATGACCGCTGCCAAATTATTTGACAATGAGTCGAAACAACTGAAAATGGCCAATAAACATGGGTTACAGTTCATGAAATCATGAATTTAGGCCTTCGGGAAATTATTTCCCAACAGGTTAAAATGACTGAAAATGACCAAAACTTATGGGTTATAACTCATAAAATCATCAATTTAGGCCTCTAGGAAATTATTTGCCAGCAGATCTAAATGACTAAAATTGGCCAACAATCATGGGACTTGTGGGTTATAGCTTATGAAATCATGAATTTCGGTCTCCAGGAAATTATTTGCCAATGGGTCGGAATGACTAAAACTGCCCAAAAATTATGGGTTATAGCCTATGAAATTGTGAGTTTGAATTTACCAATGGGTCGGAATAACTAAAAATAGCAAATAACTGTGTTATAGCTCATGAAACGTGAATTTTGGCATCTAGAAATTATTTACCAACGAGTCAAAATGACAAAAAATAGCCAATAATTGTGTCATTGCTCGCCTCCAAGAAATGATTTGCAAAACGGCTGAAATGACTATAAACAGCCCAAAGTAGAGGTTTAGAGCTCATGAAATCGTGAATTTTTACATCCGGGAAATTATTTGCCAATATGTAGAATTGACTAAAAATAGCTAAAAATTATGGGTTGTAGCCCATAAAATTATAAATTTTTTGTCTCTAGGAAATTATATGCCAATGTGGTCGATACGACTAAAAATGGCCAATAATCATAGGTTATAGCTCACCGAATTGTGAACTTTGGGCTCTACAAAATTATTTGCTAAGGAATCTAAATGACCATAAATGGCTAATAATCATGGGTTATAGCTCATGAAGTTCTAAATTTTGGCCTCATTATATTTGCCAATGGGTCGAAATGACTAAAGTAGCCAAAAATCATGGGTTATTGCTCATGAAATCGTATACTTTTTATTCCATAAAATTATTTATAGTTGGGTCAAAACTACTAAAAATAGCCAATAATCTCGTGTTATAGTTTACAAAATTATAAATTTTAGCCACTGTAAAATTATTTGTCAATGAGTCCAAATGACTAAAAATGGCAAGTTGAAATGAGTAAAAATGACAAAAAAATCGTGAGTTATAGCTCATGAAATCAAGAATTTTGCCCTCCAGTAAATTATTTACCAACTGGTCGAAATGACAAAAAATCACTAATAATCAAGAGTTATAGCTCATTAAATTATGAATTTAGTCCTCTAGGAAATTATTTGCCAATAGGTAGAAATGACTAAATTTGGCAAGTAATCATGAGTTATAACTCATGAAATTCATGAAACTATTTACCAATGTATCAAAATGACTAAAATGGCTAATAATTACTGGTTATAGCTCATGAAATCGTGAAACTAATTCTCTGAGAAATTATTTGCTAACGGGTTGAAACAATTATGAAAGGACAGAACTTGTGAGTTATAGCTCATGAAATTTTGAATTTTGGCCTCCTGAAAATTATTTTTCAATAGGTAGAAACGATAAAAATGGCTAAAAATCATGGGTTATATCTCATGAAATCATGAGTTTTGACCTTCACAAAATTATTTACTAATGGGTCGAAACGACTAAAAATGACCAAAAATTGTGTTATAGCTCATAAAAACATAAATTTTGGCCTCCGGGAAATTATTTGCTAATAGGTCAAATAAACAATAGCCAATAATCATGTGTTATAGCTCAACAAATCGTCAATTTTGGTTTCTAGCAAGTGATTTGCAAAGGGGTCAAAATGACTATAAATGGCGCAAAATTGATGGTTATAGCTCATGAAATCGTGAATTTTTGTCTCAGGGAAATTACTTGCCAACATTTCGAATTAACTAAAAATGGCCAAAAATCAAGGATTATAGCTCATGAAATCGTGAATTTTGACCACTGCAAAATTATTTGCCAATGAGGCAAAATGACTAAAAATTGCATTGTGGGTTATAGTTCATGAAATTGTGATTTTTTAGCCTTCAGGAAATTATTCGCTAATGGGTCGTGATAATTAAAAATAGCTAAAAATTATGGATTATAGCTCACGAATTCATGAACTTAGGCCTCTAAGAAATTATGGTTGAAATGTTTAAAATTGGCTAATACTCGTGGGTTATAGCCCATAATCATTGGTTATATCTCTAAAAATGCAAAAAAATGACCAATAATCGCTAGTTATAGCACTTGAAATCATGAATTTTAGCCTTCTAGAAATTATTTGCCAATGGGTCAAAACGACTCGGTATGGCCAAAAATCAAGGGTTACAGGTCAAGAAATTGTGATTTTTGCCTCCAGGATATTATTTGCCAATGGGTCGCAACGACTAATAATAAAAAAAATTGTTGGTTGTAGCTCATGAAATCATGAATTTCAACCTGTAGAAAATTATTTGCCAATGGATCGTAACCACTAAAAATTGCCAAAACTCGTGGATTGTAGCTCACAAAATAGTGAATTTTAGCCTATGTGAAATAATTTTCCAAAGGGTCAAAAAACTAAAAATGGTCAGTAATCATGGGTTATAGCTCATAAAAGTGTGAATTTTAGCCTCTAAGAAATTATTTACCAACGGATCAAAATGGTTAAAATGGGCAAAAATCATAGGTTATAGCTTAAGAAATTGTGAATTTTTACCTTCGTGAAAATATTTGCCAACATATTGAAATGACCAAAAATCATAGGTTGCTCATGAAATCGTGAGTTTTGGCCTTCGCGAAATTATTTACCAAAGGGTCGAAATAACTAAAAATAGCACAAAATCATGTTTTTTAGCTTAAGAAAACAAGATCTTTTTTCCTCGAGAAATTGTTTGCTAACCGGTCAAAATGATCAAAAAAATTGCCCAATAATTGATGGGTTATAGTTCATTAAACCATGATTTTTTCTCTTCCCCAAATTATTTACCAATGGATCCAAATGACTAAAAATGCCAAAAATCGAGGGTTATAGCTCATAAAATTGTGAATTTTAGCCTCTAAGAAATTATTTACCAACGGGTTGAAATGGTTAAAATGGGCAAAAATCATGGGTTATAGCTCAAGAAATCGTGAAATTTTACCTCCATGAAAATATTTAACAATGGGTCAAAACGATCAAAAATGACAAAAAATCGTGGGTTATTACTCATGAAATTATTAGTTTTGGCATTTGCGAAATTATTTACTAAAGGGTTGAAATGACTAAAAATATCTAAAAATCATGTTTTTTAGCTTAATAAAACATGATCTTTTTTCCCAAGAAATTGTTTGTCAACCGGTAAAAATGATTAAAAAAATGGCCAATAATCGTTGGTTATAGTTCATTAAACCATGATTTTTACCCTCCCCAAAATTATTTACCAATAGGTCCAAATGACTAAAACTTGTCAAAAATTGTAGGTTATAGTTCATGAAATTGTGAATTTTAGCTCTCCAATAAATTATTTGCCAACTTGTTGAAATCACTAAAAAAGGGCTAAAATCATGGGTTATAGCTCTTGAAATCATGAATTTTGGTCGCCACAAAATTATTTACCAATGGGTCAAAATGACTAAAAATGGCCAATAATCTTGGATTATAGTTCATGAATTCGTGAACTTTGAGCTCCGTAAAATTAATTGCCAACATGTTGAAATGAATAAAAATGGACCAAATTCGAGGGTTATAACTCATGAAATCATGAATTTTTGCCTCTAGAAAATTATTTGTCAACGCTTTGAAATGAATAAACATAGCCAAAAAACATGGGTTATAGCTCGTAAAATCATATTTTTTTGCCTCTGGGACATAGGCTAAAAGCCAAACTATGTATATCCGTGTTTTTGTTTTCTCAATATTTTTTTATACTTTCATGTGATTGATATTAGTTTATTCCCGGGGATTGTTCATAATAAATTGGTTTCAAAGCCCTCCGCTATCAATCGGATGAAAATATGATGACAACCATTATAAGAGGGATATTGAAAAGTTTGATAGCAACATCAGTTTTAGCCTTTGGCAACATAGAATGATCGCTGTGTTGACACAAAACATATTGAGGAAGGATTTGTTTGGGAAATCGAAGAAATTGGTTACCATGTGTGAGCATGTTAGATTCAACCACCGTGAAGATATAAAAATACAATAGCTTTTGCATCATCAATTGATTGATTTTGTGTCCTTGTGTTATTCAAGAGCTACCTTAGGTTATGGCTCTGCGGAGAGGTTAGTTATTCGTGTGGATAATTCAGTCAGTATATTACCGAAGTCTCTTTTAGTTTGTGCTTGGACTTGATTGATACGTGTTGCACTTGATGCCCTACGGGGCTATTAGAGAAGGTGGAGTAAGTGAGTTAGCCTAATTTGAAGTGAGGAATTTTCTTAGTATTTGAATCAAGGTGGAGATTTGTTACAGGTGATTCATAATCTTATCTTTAAATAGGATATACAATCTAATTAGAGTCGCTATGAGCTATGCCTAATATTAAGATAAGGATAAAAGAATTTGTTTATTCTATTGAGCTTAAGATTATTATCTTGTAGAATTTGTGGCTAGCAACAACCCTTATCCTTAGTCTCCATAAATATGGCAAAAGCTCTTCGATGAGAATTCACCCAACCTAGGATCGCAGCATCAAGAGAAAGTTCTTTATTAAGCCTACAAGCAATTGGCTCTATTTTTGTTCATCTGTTTTTATGCGATCTACCCAACACCAGCAATAAGCATTGAGATGGGCTATGCAGGCCGAAGCATTAGATTCAAGAGGTTATTGATTTGGCTCTCTATTCGGTTGGCTCTGCATGTACTAGAATTGTTAGAGAGATGAAAGGCTTTTTGGGGTGTGATTTAGGATTGGGCGAAAGAGAGATTTTCACATTGTATTCCTCACAATTTAGTGAATCTATTCTCCTTACCGCTGGATTTAGGCTACAGCTACCGAACCACATATATCCGTATGTTCTATGTGTTAGAAATAATAATAGCTGTTTAGACAATAATGAACACAAAATGCAGTTTTAAGCAGTTAATTAAAAATGGATAATAATAATAATAAAATTAAAGAGAGTTTTAAAAATATGGCCTGATGATTGAAACGTGCTAGGCACTGTCCCAAGAATCTAATTCCCTCTCTCGTACAGGGCTACACAGCAATGATTCTGGAGATACTACGACCCTTGATCAGGCGACCTCCTTCTAGTTGGCACGAGCTTCAAGAAGGTTTTGTGAATTCTTCATAGATTTTCAAGGAACCAGCCAGGAACAACAGCAAGAAGAGATTTTAGAAGAAAAGAGAAAGAGAGAAACTCAAATGTCAAATCTTTATATCTAGCCCTCGCATGTATTGGTTTTTATAGAGGTTAGGAGCAGCCATTTAGATCCACATTTTCCGCACGTTATTTAATTAGTTGTCAATCTGAGAGATTTGAGAAAATCCACTCCACATTTATCACGTTTATCACATTTATCACGTTTTAATTCTTGCAAAAAATCTGCTCAATATTTATTACGTTTATTCTATTTTAAACATTTTAATTGTTCCAATTAATTTAATACTTAACATGTTTTAAATGTTCTAATTAACAAAAATATTTAACATGTTTTAGTTGTCCCAATAAATAAAAATAAAAATTCAAAATGTGGCAGGTTAAGGGCCCATCAATCCGGAGCTACATTCGTGTCCGCAGGTCGTGTGCACGCGCCACCCGACCCGGCCGGGCAGGCGCACACGTCACCCGACCCGGCCCGGCCGGCGCGTGCGTGTGTGGTGTGGAGCATAACCTTTATTTGTTTCTAGGCATAAGAGAGAAGGGAAAGGCTTATAAACACCCTTCCTTCCCATCTCCTATCCAATGTGGGACTAAACTTTCCCACTACAAAGTCAAGTTTTAAGTTACAACTCCAACAATCCCCCACATAACTTAAAACTTAAAATAATTCAAAAATAAGAGTAAAAGAAGAACTTCGTAAATATTTTTGCTGGTTCCCTTATACTATGTAATAGGTGGAGGTACCTTTCGGTTTGAACCTTCACTTAGTGACAGTTGTATAGATCCGTGAGAGCTTGGTGGACTACGCCTTGAACCAGTCCCATTTATCGGATTTCTACAGAAAGCACACATAGTACAGTTTTGAAGAATTCTAAGCGGGTTGCGCTATTATCGGCCTTGCGCATGTATCTTTCATGTGTGTTACTAGGGAGCAGCCCTGATCCCATAGTTGCGGCCTCACAACTACACACATATAGGTGAATCCTAATAAGGATGCGAGCAAGTAAGCATCCTGCCTCATGGGTCTTGAATTCATTAAGAGTTAAACTCAACCTTTCACTTGCTTTTTATGAGCACTGATCATCCTAGGGATGGAAGCAAATAAATTCAGTGCTTCTCACAATTTATCACTCGTCCAGTTTGTTTCTACCCATTGAACCTCTGCGAGGTTGGGTTGCCACTGCAGTGATTTTTCTTATGGGCTTAACCCCATCCCCCTCGATGATTCTAGGACCACTGCCCTAGATAAGCCTTTAGTTAAGTGATCTGCAAGATTTTTCTCTGATCTTACAAAGTCTAAGGCTATTACATGGTTTTTCATCTTATATCTCAAGGATTTATGTCGCACTTTCAAGTGTCGATTCATTTTCACATCTGCATTCTCTTGATGACATTTGTCAATCGCTGACCTGCAATCACAATGAATAGAAATAGCTGGTAATGGTTTTTGTATTAATGGAATTTCAGTTAATAAATCTTTCAACCATTCAGCTTCTATACTAGTAGTATCAAGTGCTATCATTTCTGATTCCATTGTACTTCTAGCCATTACAGTTTGTTTAGTAGATTTCCATGAAACAGCTCCTCCTCCTAAAAGGAACACAAATCCAGTGGTGGATTTTACATCTACTGAGTCACTAATCCAATTTGCATCTGAGTAACCTTCTAGTACAGATGGATAACCTTTATAATGTAAACCATAATCCATAGTTCCTTTTAGGTATCTCAAAATTCTTTCTAGAGCATCCCAGTGACTTTTATCAGGATTTGATGTATATCTACTAAGTCTATTTACTGCATAAGCAATGTCAGGTCTGGTGTAGTTTGTCAGGAATCCTAATGATCCAATTATTTGTGCATATTCTCTTTGTAATAGAGGACAACCTGTATTTTTCTTAAGATGAACATTAGGATTATATGGAGTAGAAACAGGTTTACAGTTTGGATCATAAAAGTTTTTAAGGATTTTCTGTATGTAGTGTGATTGTGACAACACATATCCATTCTCATTCCTCAAGATTTTAGTGTTAAGAATTAAGTCAGCTTGACCTAAATCTTTCATGTCAAAACTTTGTGATAAAAAGTGTTTGATATCATTTATGGTTTGTATGTCAGAACCAAAAATGAGAATATCATCAACATATAAGCATAATATCATAATTTTATTGTTATTATTTATTTTATGATATACACACTCATCTGTTTGATTAATTACAAATCCATAAGATAGTATAATCTCATCAAATTTCATGTGCCATTGTTTTGGAGCTTGTTTGAGACCATATAACGATCTAATAAGCTTACATACTTTCTTCTCTTGTCCAGAAGTAATAAATCCCTCGGGTTGATCCATGTAAATTTCTTCATCTAAGTCTCCATTTAAAAATGCGGTTTTAACATCCATTTGATGTATTATTAATTTGTGAATGGATGCTAGAGCTATAAGGACTCTAATGGTAGTAATCCTAGCTACTGGAGAATAGACATCAAAATAATCAATACCAGATTTTTGGGTATATCCTTTAGCTACTAATCTTGCTTTGTATTTATCTATTGTTCCATCAGGTCTGAGTTTCTTTTTGAATACCCATTTACATCCTATAGTTTTGCATCCTGGAGGAAGATCAGTGAGTTCCCAAGTATGGTTTTGAACTATAGATTGAATCTCATTATTTATAGCTTCCTTCCAAAATGGAGCATCTACTGATTTCATCGCATCCTCAAATGTAATTGGAGAATCTTCTACAAGTAATGCATAGAAGTCTTCATGGACCTTTTCTACTCTAGTTCTCTTACTTCTCCTAGGTTCTTCTGGATTTTCTAGTGGTCTGATTTGTTTAGAACTAGTTTCACCTTGGTTAGGAATAGGATTAGAACTAGGATCTGAATTGTTAGAATTAGGTCCTGAGTTGCTTACTCTGGTTTTGTAAGGAAAAATATTTTCAAAGTAATAAGCATCCCTGGCTTCAACAATAGTGTTGTTGGCTATCTCATTAATCTCAGAGTTGATTATTAAAAATCTATTTGCATTACTATCAGAAGCATAACCAATAAAGATTCCATCTACAGTCTTTGGGCCAATTTTCTTTCTCTTATTCTCAGGTATCTTAACCTTTGCTAAGCACCCCCACACTTTTAGATGATCTAAGTTGGGACTTCTATTCTTCCAAATTGTGTAAGGGGTCTTATCAGAGTTCTTGAATGGAATTCTATTCAGTATATGGCATGCAGTCATGAGGGCTTCTCCCCACAAGTTTTCTGACACACCAGAATTAATCAACATTGAGTTTACCATGTCCATTAGTGTTCTATTCTTTCTTTCAGCTACTCCATTGGATTGAGGTGTATATGGGGCCGTTATCTCATGAATGATTCCATTCTGTTCACAAAATTGTCTTAGTTCATTAGAAGTGTACTCACCGCCTCTATCTGATCTAAGTATTTTAATTTTTCTATCCAACTGATTTTCAACTTCTGTTTTATATATTTTGAATTTGTTTATCACTTCATCTTTGGTCTTAATTAAGTAGAGATAACAATATTTAGAACAATCGTCTATAAAAGTTACAAAATAAAATCCTCTTGGTAGATTTCTGTGTTTGGAACTGTATTTGTTGAAAACTGTATGCTTTATTTCCAGATATATATACAGGAAGCATATCATTAAGATTGATGGAGGAGGAGATAGAGAGGACACACCTTAGCAAATTTGAGGAAGATATTATCATTGGGTTTTGAAAGAAAACACTACCTATTACTTGACATAGCCATCACCATTAAAGTTCAATTGATTGTTACCAGTTTTGAAGTATAACCCTGGGGTTAACTGCACTTTTATGCCCTGCACTTTAACAGAGTTTTTATTTTGATGCGCTGAAGTTTAAATTTCCCAAAAAGTTTCCAACTCTAATACCTTCTGTTATTATATCCAGAAAAATAACCTTTCGTTTCATCAGCTTTAAGGGGTTGGTTGTGCCTGTGTAACATATCCCTTCTACACAACAAGAAGAAATCCTCTATCCCAAATTTTAGCGTAAACTACTTTCATTCAGTTCAATTGAGGGATATCTTCGACAAAAAGTTAAATCATGGATAAATTTCACAAAAGCCCTATGAAATTTTAGAGGTTTCGCACAAAACCCCCTTAACAGTTTTCCCCACAAAACCACCCTGAACTTTGAGGACTCTCGCAAATGGTCCCTGAACTTTCAAATTTCCCCAGCAAACCCCCCTAACAGCATTAACAGCGTCGCCGGCCATCATTTTAATTGTTTAGGAAATTAGTGCTTTTTGATCCATCAACATGTTTAGGGGGTCTGTGGGAAATTTTGAAATTAGGGTCGCCTTGTGAGCTACCCCAAAATTCAAGGGGGTTTAATGGGGAAAAAGTTACAGCGTTTCATGGGAAACGTCCCAAAAATCAGCAGGTTTTTGTGAAATTTACCCTTAAATAGTTGCCATACCCTTTTGCGTCCCTTACATTGTTCCCTCAAGAAACCAGCCTCCTATCGGTTACATCTAACATGAAGATCAACTCATTATAGTGGAAACTCTCTACATTAAGGTATAAAGGGAACCACATATTCCTTTGCACCACTAATCAGTGTTCTACTGCTTAAATGTAGCTAAATTAAGTACAATTCAATTTCACAACGGTGTAAAATTTTAACTGTAATAAAGAACCAACTCTAAATTGCACTATAAACAGCAAATTGCGGGACCTTGATGTAACTGGCTATAAACACCACATGATATCCTCAAACTTACCTTTTCATTTTGCTTTAGTTCTCTAAATATTACGTATTGATCGAAGTACATTCTCATCTTAAACTAGGATATGTGCCGAGATGTTTTCAAGTGGCGACTATGGCTTCACATTTAGTAAGCAAAATAGAGAATGATCCCAAGATAATTTTCAGTGGCAACGACAGGATTTGCATTTGGTACACAAGTAACCGGAGACAAAAGATCAGTGTGCAAATTTTGACAGAAAACTATGGCTAGCAATATATTCCTTTTAAATGTACACAGGATACACCCAGGGGAACCAAAAAAAGACGTCTCGTCTATTTTTTTTGTTCTTCTTTAAATCCAAATACGCGTCAATCCATGAAAACAAAGCATCTTCAAAATGTAACTACGTTCACAGAAATGATATGAAGATGAGCTTAATTTTGACAAACATGAAATTTCTCTTGTTCTACTTCTTTAGTTCCTCAACATTAAGCCATTGCTACATTCACCAAAATAAAGCTACCTCACGATGACCCAATCGAATCCAATTCAGATGAATAATCCTAAGACCTTAGTGCATTCTTCACACGATATTAATTGCGCAGCGTGCATCCTTCAAATTTTTAATATATCCTTTAATGTATTACTTGGAAACTATAATTTTCCATGGGAACAAAGATCCAAGCTTGCAGAAACTTTACAAGTTCTGCATTTGATGCTAACAGTTCTCAGAAGCACAAAACATGTGTATAGTGTTGAAAATCAACAACAACTTCTAGAGAATTCTACTAATGTCATGGTAGAATATGTTCTAGTGTTTCTAGAGAAATCTATTATTGTCACAGTAAAGAATATCCTAACGGATATTCTTGATAAGTTATAATTAGGTTCTAGACTGTTTGGTTCTAGATAATTCTAACATCCATCCACCACTATAAATAGGGATGGAGAGAGTGGATTTGTACTAAGCCATAAAGCAAGCAAGAAGTGAGTTTGAGTGTGTAGTGTAGGTTTGTGTGAGTGTCCACCAAAATAAGAGAGTTATGTGATAGTGAGGTGTTCTTGTAAGAGTGAGTGTTGTACTCTTTAGTGTTCTATCAATAAAAGTTCCCTTTGTGTAGAGAGTTGTATTCTCTAAATTCCAACAGTTTGGTATCAGAGCAGGCGATTAGGAGGTGTGTTGAGAGTGTGTCAGTCGGTCGGGGACCGTATTTGAGATGTTGTTCGAGGGTGATCTTTGACATGCACAATACGGGATTGTGAAGTTTGTGCATCTGAGACCAAGCTTACTTGGAACATGAGGGACAAATAAGTCACGATGTCAGATCAGATCAGCGCTCCTGACAGTATGGAGAAACTCATTGAGTATAACTATCGAGATTGGCGGACGTGTATTAAGTCCTATCTCAGAGGTCAGGACTTATGGGATATCGTTGATGGCGATGACACCTCACCATCAACGGAGAATGCACAAGCAATCAAGAAGTGGAATATAAAGGCGGGGAAAGCTTTGTACGTGATTTAGACCTCAATAGACAAGAGTCTGCTTTCACGTATTGAAGACGTTGAGACACCCAAATAAGCATGAGACGCGCTCGCTGCCCTCTTCTCAAAGAAAAATGTTGCTCGCTTTTAGCTGCTCAAGAGAGATCTCATGAACACATCAAAAGGTACGCAGTCTATAGTGACTACTTTTAAAAAGTTAGAAGCTTGTGTCATGAAATAGAGCAATTAGATACAACTGCTAAAATTGGTGAAGATAGAATGAAAAGAATTATGTGAAATGGTTTTAAATCGGAAAACACCAGATTTATCATGGCAATACAAGGTTGGCTAGTTCAACCTTCTCTAAATGAATTAGAGAATATACTGGCAAACCAAGAAGCTCTCTTAAAACAAATTGTAGGAGTTTCTTTTAAAATTAACAATGAGAAGGCACTCTTCAATAGTAAAAGAAGGAGCTAAGGAAATAGGTGCAGTAGCAATAAATATCAAGAAAAGAAGTCTCGAAGGCAGCAAGGGAGCTCTAACTCAGGGAGAGCTCAATGTGGTCATGGAAGAGATGATTGCCGTGTGTAGCGAATTGATGAGTGCTTCAACTGTGGAAAGAACGGTCGCTTCGCTCGAGATTGCTGGTCGAAGAAAAATGCAGCACAAGGAAATCTAGTAACGTTAAAAAGCTACCGAGATGATAGTGAAGAAGAATGGGATGCACAAGCATCATCAGCTATAGCCTTTCTTGCTGACTTGATAGAAGAAGAGGAAGATTTTGACAAGGAAGACGTCATGATCGAGCCAGATGAGAAGGCCCTTGCGATTGTAGACTCAGAAGCCATCTACCATAATAATGATTGGATCGTTGATTCAGGTTTCTCCAACCACATATGTGGTGATAATGAGAAGCTACAGACAACATCTGAGTATAAAGAAGAAAAACCAGTTCTAACTGCTAAAAACTCTAAATTGCTAATTATTCATAGTGATAATGCAATAATGGTGCCTCACCTCAGTCCTAATCAAGGACAATTACATAATATCTTCGATAAGGCAGCATCATGGTGGCCGCAAGAGGTGACATCGCTAAATTCTAAAAATTTAGAGATCAAGTTGTAGGGAAAATTAGAGAAGAAAGGACAAGAAGATAGCAAATTATCAAATGCAGAAACCAAGAAGCAACATGTCTCTCAGGAAGATTTCACATAGCCTAGCTCTGCTATAAGGACATGGATGACGGATGTTCATCAAGAGACGATTGAAAAGTGGCCAAGCCATATAGAAGACACTGGAGAAGAATCGACTATGCAACTTCAAAGATCGACAAGAACAAGGAAGCCAAATTTGAAATATCCAAATGCAAGTGCTGTGGAAGTCAAATTCGGTACGTGATCGAGAAAGTTGTTGTTGAGGAGGAGTGTTGAAAATCAACAACAACTTCTAGAGAATTCTACTAATTTCATGGTAGAATATGTTCTAGAATATGTTTTTTTGTTTGTTTTCTTTTGTTTAAGTTAGTCTTTGTTTAGTTTGTTTGGGCGCAATTCGTCTCAAGGTGGAGATTGTTATATTGTGACCCAAATTGCTATTGGGCATATGGACATTATCTATCTTTTGTACTATAGTATGTAATAGATAAAAAGACTTAGTGAAAGAAAATTGATTTTGAGTTTCTCACAAAATATCTTGTCTCAAGCCCCATTCTCTCTCCTCTCCACTTCTCAAACCCTAAAGTATCAATCACTTCCAGCACAATTTTTCCTTCGCGCATAATTTTTTGATTCGAATTGGATCAAATCTTCCAATTGAATGAGTATGAGTAAAGGATCTATGGATGAAGATACAAAATTTTATTTCCAATCATAAACAGGTCTTCAATTTTTGTGTTGGAAAGGGAAGAGACACCCCAATGATCTGTACGCCTACATATACAGACATGTATTTTAAGACACAAACAAAGGGTAGCAACATAATATCTAATACCGGTTTGGAAATGTTTTACAAATTAATACTGTGTGAAATTAAGTCATCTATTGGTCTATGAGATTATAACACGGGACTACTTTCTCTTGAGAAGAACTGAGGACTCTATTGACTTGACAAGTCATTAATTTTGAAAAAAAAGTTGAGGATGGACCTTATAATATTTTTCTTTTTTGTAGCGTGAGAGTAGTAGTATAGGCATGACTATTATAAGTAAACTAACTTGAAATTATATTTCTTGAAATTATGAACTCAAGAAAGAGCGAGAAAACTGCCGTCCATACCCTGATACATGCTAATCACTACCTGCAACTTTTGGGCGTCCCTGAGATCCTTGAAATTTCCTTCGAATCCGAGCATTGCCTGGTGCCCGGAAGCAGAACAAAAGAAATTAAATATAAAGAAAAATATGTTAATAATGTGATATAGGTTGCATACCCCTTGATGAGGCTTGGGGATTTGATGCGTCTCTGCTTGACCAACGTGGAGAAAGACTTGGAAGAGTAGGAAGACCGAGATTTCTCAAAGAACTTTGCAGTGGCATCGTTGAAGTAAGCAAGCTGCAGTCTCAGCAAGCGCTCTAGCTTTGGCGACATCCTGCTGCCCAAGCGTCTTCAGCGCAGAGAGAAGCATGTCGGAGTCGCCCTTGATTTTCATCGACACGCTTGACGCACTGTGTAGCTCTTGATGATCTGAACGGCGACGTTGACACCCTTCACCGAGTAGTAATAGAGATCGTGAGCGACGGGGTCCTTCACCTGGTCAGAGGTGTACTCGTTCTTGGTATTGTCAGCGGAGTTCAGCATATCCTCTATTTTCGTCTTGTTGTCTAGGCACTCGATCGAGGAGATAATTCCAGTGCTCGTGCTCAGACTTGAACTGAATGTTGTAGATGGCTAGCACTTCTTCTTGTAAACGACGTCAGCGAGCTGGTGGCGCTGCTCTTTGTTCAGTTCAACAGGTTCAGCTGGAGCGCTGGACATTTTGAGTTCCTCTTTTCCTTTCTTCTTTCTTGTTGGTTTTTGTTGTCAAGGGAAAATGTGAAGGATGCTTCCATTTATAGAGCCAAGTATAAGCGCGCCCTTAATCGTTACTAGGGGGCGTCCTATAACATTTGAGTACTAATTGAACACCAAATAAAGACTCAGTCGTTAAAAACCAGTTTCTATTACCTTTTTAATTATGTTTGTTGACTGGTCTTTTTTATGTGTACAATCTATTTCAGTAGGGTTTTCTTATGGCTTTCTAAGAAATACTACGGTCTTTTTTTTAATGGGTTTTAGTTTTTTAATGGGGTTTTATGTGTACAATCTATTTCAATAGGGTTTACTTATAGCTTTCTAAGAAAAACTATGGTCTTTTTTAATGTGTTTTACCTTTTTTAATTAAACTAAGAAAAACTATGGCATTAGAAAACCTATGGTCTTCTCAATATTGGAAAATAAAATTGATCAGGAGACTTGGAAATTAATTTAAGCAAAGAGTTACCATGTTCTTTGCACAACTTTATATAAAAGTTTTTGAGTTAGACTTGATTTTGTATAACTACAATGAAAAGATTTTCTAAGAATTTCTTTGTAGTTATGTATAAAAATATTTTCTTGAGTAAAAACTAGCTTAAATTAGATTGTTTAAAAATACCAAGTAAATTATTTGTATATTAATTTTTTTCAAATTGGCAAGTGACCGGGTATATTCACTGCAAACACTCGGGAGACTACAACTCATCCTTTAAGATAACCTAGGGGTTTAAATACTTGTTATATGGGGAAAATACAACTATGATTCCTGTAAAAAGTGAGTTAGTATTTTTCTTAATTTCTTTTTCAAGCTTTTCTAGAGGAATAGCAAATACTAGGTGTGGGGTATTTAATTAACAATTTTTATTCATTTTTTCACCCCCATTTCCTATAATTTTTGAATAATTTTATTTTCTAAGTATTTTTTTAATGCATTTTTAGAAAATGAAAGTTTGAATAAATAAGAGCTCAAATGCAAATTATCTCAAGTCCAAAAATTCTTTATTAAAGTTTAATTGAAGTCCAAAAAGAGCCCAACACTTCAGGATCCAATAGAAAAAGAAATCAAGTCAAATTCAAATTCAATATGGTCATTTATAAAAAAAAGATATTACCTCCTAATCCCGAAAGCAGAATCTAATATATTATATATAAAAATTATCTATCCCAATGAGACAGAGCCATACAGATGTCATATTCTAGAAATTTCATTAGCAATAGTAGATTTTGGTAGAAATCTAAATTTAATTGTTCATATATTCATTTACTTGAAGGCTGAGTCAAATCCTATGAATCCTAAAAGTATTCCAGAGAAGCCTAAGAGCATTCAAGAGAAGCCCAAGAGCCTTAAAGGAATTAAATACAATAAAAATGAAGCCCACAAAATCCATCTCTCAAGTCTTAGGAGAGTATAAGAAGAATCAATGATATAGGTTGTTTTAAGAGATTTTTGTGGTTGTAAGGAGGATAAGTCAAATCACATAGTTGTGATGGTTACTTGGAGGCCAAGTCAAATATAAGGATTGTGAGAGATTCTTGTAGTCTATAATAAGAGGCAGAGTGAGGGTGAGAGATATGGAAAGAATAGGAGAGCTACTCTTTTGTATACGTTCCAAATATTATAAAACTTTAGTTTTACAATAAAAATAAAAAATGTCTCTTTTTTATTTTTTTTATCATGAAGACTAGAAAATATTTACGTCCACCAGAGGGGCCAAACCCTCTCAATGTGAGTTTTGAAATTTCTAAATTTTGCTTGCTTAATTAGGATTGCATGTTTAGTAAATTAGTTTAAACCTATTCTCTTTAATACATGCCTTGTCTTGCTTTGTTTAACTTTCATGCTTAGTTTATTTTCTTGCTTAATTAGTTTTAGGGTAGTTTTATTTTCATGCTTAGATAGTTAGTTTATTTTCTTGCTTTTTATTTGCTCTTCATAATTAGTTTCTTTTATTGTCTTTTTATTCATGCTTTATTTTATAATTAAATTAGGAATTAAAAAATAATATTTGTGGTTAAATTTATTTGGATAATTAGGATAAGAGGAAACTAGTACAACTTATTTATTAGAACTGAATTTACTCTCTCTTATGTCTTAATTATTTACGTATAGATTAATCAATTAAAATAAGAGTTGGTTGAATATTCTAATTTGATAGGTTATACTTTCCTTAAATGGATAGATAATCTATGTTTATTACTGTTCTAGAATTATTATTGTCACTCCATTGTCTATGCATATACTTTAATTTTATTTTTAGAATCTATCTTGATAATATATACTTTCTTTAATTAGATTAATAGGTTATGCTTGTTAATTCTAAAAATAAATAAAAAAAAGAGAGTAATTTCTAGATCTAATAAATAGTTATCTAGTAGAATCTATCCTAACTTCCTTGTTTTTTTCTCTTGCTCTCTCTCATGCTAGTTTTGTTAGTTGTCACCTTTTCTTTTAGTTTCTATTTCTTTTGATTTTTCCATTTTCTCTCTAGTTCTTTTATCTCTCCAATTTCTTTCCTCTTTTCCTCTTATTTTTTTTCTTTTTCCTTCTTTTGTCTTATTTTTCCTTTGTATCTTTTCTTTTTTGCATTTCTATTTTCTCCTCTTTCCTTCTTTCTAGTTTTTATTTTCTTTCCTTAACAAAAATTTATAAATTTCCTTTCAAATGCATTTTTCCCATAAAAACCTTCGTTCAAACAACTTCAAAAAAAGAAAATTCTCCAACTTAAAAATGAAAGAAACCCCTCCTTATGATTTGACATTTTCTACACTATAATTTGTTGTACACTTACAACGCACTTCATTTCATACACAACAAGTATCTTCGCCAACTACTCCAGAATATTCAACAAGGCTCGATGTTGATCATAGATCATGTGACCAAAAGCAACAACTTGCAGAGCAATTGACCAACACTAATAACACTGTTCCCCAAAACTATTCAATTTATCATTAAAGGCCTTGATTTTAAACTTTCTGAGTTGAACTATGCTTTTAACCTCTGCCCTTTATCTGAGCATGTTATAATGCAACGCTTACTTGGCTGGGTACTTAGTGAAGAGGAACACTTGAAATCTGAACAACAACTACTTCACGAAAATCATTATTCTAGCCTCAATATACTAGGCCTCCGTAGTTTCGTTTATCAGGCCCTCAGTCCAATCGCTCACCAGGACACTAACATAAATTTAATAACAACTGGATTAACAATTTTAATGGCACGCATCCTCAACATCAACAGTTCCAGAATCATCAATACAATCGTTCAAACAACAACAACTAGATTAACAGTAAGGGCAAGAGTAAGATTTTGTGTCAAATTTGTAGAAGCCTGGTCACTCCCTAATAGATTGCTACCAGTGGTTTAACCATGCCTACACCTCAAAAAAAGACAATTGTTTACCAAATTATTATGCTAGAGATATACCTAGCATAAGTAAATTCTTTGAGATTATAAAAACACTAGTAGAAAAAGAGGCAACCAAGACGGACCAAACTAGACGGATTTTTTTCCGTCTAGTTTGAGACAAACTAGACGGATAAAAATCTGTCTAGTTTGATCCGTCTAGTTTGAGGCATTCTAGACGGAAAAATTCCGTATAGGTTGCCAAACTGGACGGTTTTTTAAAGTGGGCCCCACTATTCTAGACGGAATTTCCGTCTGCAATACAGCCTAGACAGAATTTCCGTCTAGTTTGGTGGGGTTCACAAAAAAAAAGTTGAAACCCTAACCAGCCGCCTCCCCTTCTCATTTTCGAACTCAATCAAAAAAAACCCTAGCCTATTCTCGCCGCCGCCTCCTCCTTGCTTCGCTCTGTCGGCCGTCACCGGCCCCTGCACTGCTATCGCTGCTACTGCCGCTTTCCCAAGCTGCCCCGCGCTGCAGCAGCCGCTTTCCCAAGCTGCCCCGCGCCGCCGCCTCCCTGCTTTGCTCCATCGACTGCCGCACCACCTGCGCTGCTATCGCCGATGCCGCTGCTTTCTCACGCCGCCCCATGCCGCTGCCACCCACCATCGCCGCCGTTTTCCCACTGCAGCTGCCCCACGCCGCAGCCACTCACCATCGCCGCCGTTTCCCTCACCCCGCGTCGCCCCACGCCGCAGCCACCCACCATCGCTGCAACCACACTATTATTAGAGGTACCAATTCTTTTTACCTCTTTTTCTTTTCTCTTTTTCTGATTGATCTTATGTAGATCCAAACTCATTAATCTTGGTTATATTTTTCTCGTTCGGTTCCTGTTTCTGTCATGTGATGCATACTCTATTGCTGGTTTGACACTATACGACTTGTTCCAGCTGCAGTTTTACTTCTTGCACTTCATACTTTGATTAATTATTTTGCTAGTTGAAAGTTTGCATATATATATATTTTTGTAATAATTCTGGTCGCAGTTCTGGTCTCTAATAACAATTTGACATAAACATTGTAGATTTCGCATTCTCATGTTGTATGAATAAAAACCAAGACGAAAGAATATATGCTTTCATCTAAAATCTGATTACTAGAGGTCAAAATGATCAAGATGCACTATGGTCTCTATTCATCAGCAAATTAGACATAGGACTTTCTGCAATAGCTAAAGCTAAATAAAGATCTTAACAGTTGATTACTGCAAAATTATGGGCCCTCAATTTTGATTCTTTATCTATTTATTATCATTTTTTCGTATAGAGTGTCAAACCAGCAATAGAGTATGCATCACATGATTTTCTTTCTCTTGTATAATTCATTTTCTAACCCTTGTCTCTGGATCTATGTTAGCCTCTTTATGTTATGCAGGCTATTCGTCTTGAAGGTGATGTTCGAAAACAGGAAGATACTGCTAGAGTTTTGGAAACAACAATCAAGCACTTCCGGAAGCTTGACATTCATGTCAATGGTGCGGCAAACAATTTTCTCATATCTCCAAAGAATTTGTCACCTAATGGATTTCGAACAGGTCCAACATACCTTTTTTGTGGTTTTATAGTTCTTTGATTACTTAGTTAACTTCTGTTTGAAGTTTTGAGCCTAGTAACTTTGTCTTCTGATCATTCAATGTTAGAAAAAATAGCAGAGGCCTAAATGTATTGCTCTAGTATTTTGGTGAATGTATTATTTGAATATGACTGGATTTGATATTGGAATGTAATTAGATTGTGTTGAATATGAATATGATTTGGTGTTGTGCAATATTGTGCACATATACAGCTGATATTATATGCCGTACAAAGTAGATTCTGCAAAAGCAAAAGCAAAAAAGAACTGTAGCATCTTAGCAACCTAGACGGCATTTCTGTCTAGGTTGCTCCTAGACGGAATTTTTTTCCATCTAGGAGCAACCTAGACAGAAATAAACATCTGTTTAGGTTGATTTCCAACTAGTTAGACCAAACTAGATGAAATTCCGTCTAGGTTGAGTCCACCCAGATGGAATTATCCTAGACGGATCAAACTAGACGGAATTCCATCTTGTCTGGTCTAACTAGACGGATTTCCGGGCAACCTAGACTGTTTTTCCGTCTAGGTTGCCTCTTTTTCTACTAGTGAACCCTAATGAACTTTTAGGGAGTTGAAGTAAACTTCCTTCATTTTTTTATTCCACTAAACCAACTTTAGGGATTATTGCACATAACAAACCCCCCCCCCCCCCAAAAAAAATTTAGTCTGCTAAATTTCATATGTAAAAGTCTCATTTAATCTTCAAATTAGCATCATCGATTCTAACATCTCATGTGGGATATTGATTCTCTCCAACTAGGTGGCAACTGGAGTCTCTAGTTTCTCCAAAAAAAATTGTTGCGCATTCCAAATTCAATGGATGAGATTCGACCATGAGATAAAACCACTATGGTCTGAAAAACCACTATTTTTCTAAAACCGTCATTCTTTGAAAACCACTATCATAATAGTGGAATCTTACATGGCCTAATCTTGTCCATTAAATTTGGAATGTCTAGCAATGATTGAAGGAATTCGAGACTCTTCAATTACCACATAATTAGAGAGGATCCCTCATGTGGCAAGCACATGCAGGAAAAAAAAGATGAAAATCATCCTTTAGTCTCAAAAAATTAGTGAATTTTTAGTTTTAATCAAAGGATTTTTTTTGGACTAAGAAGAAGTTTTTGTCTTTTTTGAGTTCTGTGCTTACTAATGGCATGTTAGAGTTGATGGTGCTAATATGAGGATTAAAAGATAAATTTCCAAGTAAGATTTAGTTAAATAGTTCAGGGTGTTATGTCCAATAAATCATAAAGTTCACGGGGTTTAGTGGAATCAAAAAGAGTTGAGGGGGATTTATTGTAACACTCCAAAATTTTATGGGCTTTGCTATAATTAACCCTTTATTATATTTTTGAATATACTATTGTTTAGTTATCACTCTACATAATTTTCTACATTCAAGTGTATCTCAAATACCCTCCTACTTATTATCCTCTCTTTGTTTAATAGAAAATGAGTCTTTTATTTATTTATTTATTTATTTGTCTAGCTTAATAATTATTTAGAAATATGCTGCTAGAGATCAATATTTTGCTAAGATTTATAATTTGTGGTTTAAAGATTACTAACAAAAAAGATGATAGAAGTTCTCAAATTTATTTGCATATAATAAGATATATTAATCTGTCTATAGAACAAATTGAACTCTTATTTATAATTGATTATCTTGATATTTGTAATGATTGTAAGGAGCTGCTAATTTCCTTGACTAATTGCCTAAGCCGACTAATCAGTTGTTGGATGAGTAATCCTTCTTGCCTACATGATGTGTAGTATTATTATTTGGATAATCTTAAGTTAAACTTATGATGATATATTCTTTTGCATAGGTAGAAGAAACACAACGTTGAAGTCGTAAAGTAAAGATATGCGTGCATTCATACATAATAATAATAATAATAATATACCAAAATTAGCACAACATTTTCTTAATGACAAAAGGCCAATACGCAAAACCAAATATCCAAAGTTATTTTTTGTGCAACATGGATTTCAAATTTAGATCAGGGAAATTTTTTTAAAAAAAAAGAGTCTAGAGGTTTTTTTTTTTTTTTTTTTTTTTTTGCCAAAACCAAAGATTAAGTACTTCTCTTCGAGATGGTCCAATCCAGTTCGCTACATTAATGTAGTACTTACCAGTTCGCTACATTAATGTAGTACTTATACTTCAGATTTTGCAGAAAAGTTCTCAAAACTTAACTAATTAGCATACATACCTAAAAAAACTTCCAGATTTGCAGAAAGTCCAAAGAACTTGTAAATTTTTATTTTAATATGTGATTCCTACTTACCGGCAAAAATAAAATAACATCATCTGAAGTTTAATTAGATAGTATAAGTGCTAATAAAACAATTTAGAATGTATGCAAGTGTATCTGCAGTTAACATTTCCCCCACTTCGCAATAACTTAAGATTAGTGGTCTGGAAAAACACTTTGCTAGAAGACCATACAAGTTACTCTTCCAACTAGAGTTGTGACTAGGATCCTTCTCTAATAAATGGTCCGTCGTACATTTGACCTTAAGAAATTAATAAAATCAAAGTAGGACAATATATGAGTTCATTCGTTGATCCTAGAAGATCTTCAAAAAAAACTCTTGGAGATTGAGTTTCCCAAATAAGTACACCAGATATTCCATAAAAATTGTGTAAATAAATGCATATAAAAGTATATAGCGCAATTTATATAAAGTTTTGATAAATTACCAACGAGATCTATATATGAAAAAAAAACGCGACAATTATTCAACATTTACGCACGACAAATCAAGAAATAAAAGAAAGATCGTGCTTTTCACATTTACACCGTTCTTTGACATTTGTGTACTAATCAATTTGCAGCTACAATAAGACTTTCCTGAAAACCCCACCATTTCTTATACTGCTAAATAAACTAAATTGTTTTGTATTTTGACATTCGTTTACTAATCAATTTGCAGCTACAATAAGACTTTCCTAAAAAAAACCCACCATTTCTTATGCTGCTAAATAAACTAAATTGTTCTTACAAAAATTGAAAATTTTCAAATTTTAAGAAATTTCTGATTTAGAATTTAAGGAAATTTTTTTAAAAGGGAGAAATTGAATGAAAACAAGGAAAAAAAACTATTATAGGTGAAGGGAATAATATGTACTTTCAAAAAATAAATATGATTAATTTTATAGCAAAAGTCATTTAGGGGCTATTTGGTTCAAATTCTAAAATTATAGAATTTAGAATCTCATCAAGAATTTCAAATCCATGTGTTTTTAACATATTGTGGAATTCTTAATCTTATGTTTGGTTCAACTTGATTAGAGGAAAGCAAATTCTAGAAATTATAATTTATTATTTGATTAAAACTCTAAAATATAGAAAAGTACAAAATGTATGGATATCTAATGCCAAAAGTTTAAATTTTTAGCATGTGGAAAATCCTCTCCAAATTGTAGGATTTGACAAATCCCAAAAGTTCCTACTTTTTTTCATTTTATGGATACCTAATGCTATTTTTTTTTTTGAAACAAACACTCTATATGGAATCCTATAAATGAAGATGAGACATTTTTGCTCCGAGAATTTCAAATCCACCTCAAATGCTAAAACATTTGTTGAACCAAATAGCCCCTTGGCTTATTATTTGAGCGATTCAATAGGTAAAATTTCAGAATTTATGGAGTTCAATGTTTGAGATTTCAATGATTAAATGTAGTGTTCCTTTAGAAGCCATTGTGTAAACACTCAAAATGTCTTTTTAATGTTTTACTTTAAATCTTTAGCTACAATTCCCCATTCTCTTATCCTTTTATTTTATTTTATTTTATTTTATCTTTTTTTTTCTATCCTTGAACCAAATTTAGAAAATAAAACAAATATGTTCGCGTGCAACGCACGTGCTTTATACTAGTATTATTATAAAAGTGTGTAGCCATGTTAAAATATTTCGTCAAAAATACCCTCCAGTATATATTAAAAAATATATATACATACATAAGATATATACATACATCCATAAACCATACATATTAATATGACAGAGAAGTTGAAAGATTGAAAGTTATATTTGGGAGCATAAGTGAAAGTTGAATGCATGCATTGAAAAATGAAAGAAAAGTAAAGGGTTAGATGTTACATTTGAAAGAGTAAATGAGAGTTGAATAAAATACTAATTGATATTATTCTAAGGCCATGGCTAAGGAATAAAAAAGAAACAATCAATGAAAATGAGTAAGGGGAAATTAGTATATATTCCTCTTTAGAAAAATAAATATTTTATGATACTATCATTAGAAATGTGGAAACGTCTATATCAAAAGAAATTTTTATAGTATATATGTTACACTATGGACAGGGGCGGAGGCCAGGGGGTCAAGGGGGGTCAGGTGACCCCGCCCCCCCAAAAAAAAAAAAACACATCACCACACCCCCACCTAAATATATATAGGGTCATCCACTATAGGGCTTAAGTTTGATCAGGTAAATATAATCTAAACGATTGCTTTTACTTGTTGGTCTAGAGCTCAGACCAAAGCTTTGCTTGTAAAAGGCAGCCAATGTAAATGGGTTTCCTTTGAGTCCAAAGTTTGGTCCATAATTTAATGTTTTCTCTCTAAGGAACTTTGACAAGTATGATGGAGGGCATTTGGGCTGAAAAAAATAGTTGATACAATAGTTTCAACTGTGTAGTATAGTCTCAACTTATTTTGATTTAATTTACTCTTTGGGATCTATATCTCAAACACACATCTGAACTTATTTTTCTATTCACTATTTGGTCCCTTTCCATAAAAGCAAATGACAAGTTATCTATTATGGTTTTATGAGAAAGAGAAATTTGAACACCTTTCATTTCTCTCTTCAAATATAAAAGTTAACCAACAGTCAAGTTATCATTCTTATCTTAACCTTTTTTTTAGTGAAAAAATTTAAGGTTAATTGGAAAGTTTTGATTAAAACATTAATTTGAAAAATCAACCTAGGCCCAATATAGATATGCAATTTTTGCTTCTAAAAGAACTATCATACAAATAGTATTCAAGTATACTCTATAACAAGCATTACATATGACAATATGATAATATTTGATTGGAGTTTTCTA
>JBAKGM010019625.1:0-10263 GCA_037177215.1 Asparagus racemosus | reverse complement strand
AGAGGCTACCCGGCGACGCGTGTTAGGCGTCGGCTTTGTCCTTTCTTAGGCTTCAGGACAAAATACCCCAGAATCGAACTCTGGTGCTTCTTCCATCAGAGAGAAGACTAAACCGGGGACGCGTGTTAGGCACTCAGTTCAGCAGCGGAGGTTTTCAAAACTTCTATGAAGAGTGGAGGATCAAGCTCAAGTTTGTGTCGGTAGCGCATCCCCAATGCAATGGACTGGCGGAAGCCGCCAACAAATGCATCCTCCAAGCTCTGAAGAAGAAGATTGACACAGCGGTCGGCAATCGGGTCGAAGAGTTGCCAAGCATCCTATGGTCGTATAGGACGACCCACAAGAACTCGACGGGGGAAACTCCCTTCATGTTAACCTATGGGGCAGAAGCGATGACCCCCGTGGAGGTCGGCATGCCCACCATCCGACTCTAGCACTTTGATAAAGAGGTGAACTCCGATGGTCTTCGGGTGCAACTAGACCTAGTAGATGAAGTTCGAGCAATTGCCCTGCGCAAGCAAGTTGTTAACCAGTAGCGCATCGCCCAGTACTACAACAGCAGAGTCCGACCAAGGAGATTCAGGGTCAGTGACCTGGTACTACGGAAGGTGGCGTTTGACAAGGACACTAGGCGTGGCAAACTAGCCCCCAATTAGGAAGGGCCCTATACTGTCCTAGAGGAGCTGCGCCTCGGAACGTACCTGCTCAGAAGCCCAGATGGGAGGATCTTGCTGCACCCCTGGAACGTTGATCACCTCAGGAAGTTTTGTCAATGAGTTTGCATTGTACAATTTTGTCCTATGTTTCAATACAACTCGATATTCTGCTTCTAATTATTGTCGCTTACTATAATTTGTGCAAGGGACAACGAACCGCTCAGCCAAATCCAATGGCAGTCAATTCTTTGCAACAGCGTCACGCGACCCATATCTTAATAAGTTGAGGTAGTCTAACCACTCTAGCCGAATCGAGGTAATTCCCTAATCGAAGTCGAGCCAAGTAAACCATGTTCGCTAAGCAGAGTCAAGAACCCCTTCTCGCTAAAATGAGCCGAGGAACTATCCTCACTAAGCCGAGTCAAGGAACCCTTCTCGTCAAACTGAGTCAAGGAACCCTTCTCGTTTAGCAGAGTCTAGAGAACCCCCTCGTTTAGCCGAGTCAAGGAACTCTCCTCACTTAGTCGCAACAAGGGATCTTGCTCACTCGAAGGGAACGAAACCCGTTCGCTAAGTGAAAGATGAGCTACCCAACCTCGTTAAGTTAGGTCCCCTACGCTTGCTTGCCAACTCTGAACGAAGTCGCCACAACGACCAGAAATTAGCAATGCTGAAAAAGACTTAGGCACAACATAAGCCCTAGGCATCCGACCCACGAAGTTGTCCTCTAGGGAACCACTGCTCCCCCACGAGCCAGCGCAAACACTTGGGTATGTCGCGAGTCTGGGACATCCAGACTATAAGTTGATAGCCCCAAAGCAAGGTACGTCACGAGTCCAGGACGTCCGGCCTGTAAGTCGACAGCCCTAGGCATCCGACCCACGAGGTCGTCATATATAGAGTCGTCGCTCCCACATGAGCCGACTCAGGCATGCTCTTTGCCTCAAAATAGAGATCGGCAATGTCGAAAAAGACCTAGGCACAACATAAGCCCTAGGCATCCGACCCACGAGGTCGTCCTCTACGGAACCACTCCTCCTTCGTGAGCCAACGCAAACACTTGGGTATGTCGCGAGTCTGGGACATCCAGACTATAAGTCAATAGCCCCAAAGCTAGGTACGTCGCGAGTCCGGGACGTCCAGCCTGTAAGTCGACAGCCCTAGGCATCCGACCCACGAGGTTGTCCTATACGGAGTCGCTGCTCCCTTGTGAGCTGACTCAGGCTTGCTCTTTACCTCAAAATAGAGATCGGTAATGCTGAAAAATCTAGGCACAAGCCCTAGGCACTCGACCCACGAGGTCGTCCTCTACAGAATCACCGCGTCCGCGCAAGAGTGCTTGGGTATGTCGCGAGTCCGGGACATCCGGCCTGTAAGTCGACAGCCCCAAAGATGCCAACCGCATCCGAGAATCAAATCCGTTAGTTCCAGATCCAGTTCAAGCTTTACCGGCCCTAACGATCATGGCTCACTTCCGGACCAACTCAGGGAATCGAGACTATCAAAGCCAAGCTCACTCAAAACAGTGTCCACTGTAAGCCCCATGAGGGCCTAGGTCTTGCTTAACTAAATTCATTGTACGCCTCACAGAGGCCAAGTTGATTTTGCCTGATCAATGATTGTAGGCTCCCAGTGGGCCGAATTTATTTTAATTAACGAATTGTTTGTAAGTCCCACTATGGACGACTTGATTTTCACAACTCAATTTCTAATATCATAATGTTCATCGATCGCGACCCCACAAAGGTCGGCCTGATTCCCTGCTCGACCAGTAGAGCCCACTATAAGCTAAGACAAAAGAAAAAGAACGAATAAATTTAAATTTTTAGTTTTCTTTTCCGAAATGCAACCATTCATTGATAATTCGAGCAAAGTACATTCATGAGGGTCGGCACGACCGATACATAAATATTATAATAAGGAAGAAAACGAAAATCTAAATCCTAACTCATGCCCCAAAGGCCGACCTCACCACCAGTGTCTAACGCCCTCGATACCCCCATTGCTCACCCCATCACCTGAGTTGACCTTCGCCTCCAAGAGGCTGGACCGCAATACTTGTAGGAATTAATGAGAGAGGTCCAAGACAGCGTGGAAAGCTGGAGGGAAGCATTGCCAAAGTAGCGAAGTGATGCCGAAGGTGCCTGGAAGCGTTGCTCCCCCTAATTTCACGCCGATGTAGCTTAAAACTCACAAACTTAAGTGAAGCATAACTTCCTTGGGGATATTTCCTCCTCCTCAACTACAAATCAGGGTGGCTCTCATCGGCGCTTCCAGCTTGAAACTCCCATAAATGGTGGCCCACGGAGGAAGCTCCCATCTCCATTCCGCAACCATCTCCCACCAAAGTTCGCAGGCGCTTAAAGTTCGAAGCTCTGATAACCCAACTCTCCAATGGAGAAAGTGAAGAGAGTTCACCCCTATTTATAATCAAACACATAAACATTATGACTTCTCATATTTAATGTGCAAAGTCAAAGAGCGGAACCCAAAGCGCCCCCTCGAGAAGCACAAACTAGAAGCACTACATCAGAAATCACTGAAGCGCCTCGTTCTCCCTGATGGGGACCCCCATCCAAACCAAGAAGCCTATGTGATAGCTGCATTAGAACAGCATACTTACTCCCGTGATAACACAGGAGGTCGACTGACATAACCCCCCAAGCTTGACTATTGATCAAGCGAGTGGTCGACCAGACCGACCAAACTATTAGTGTCAGCCGACCCCAACTTTGTCACATTATAATAGCTACGACCCTTCCCCTGCTTCGCAGATAACAGCCAAACTCAAAGCTGAGGTCGTAGTCATCACAAAAGGCAAAAAGAGCACACAAGAAAAAATAAAACTCAGCAAGAAAGGCTAAGTAAAATCCTCTTTTATTTTTATTCACAAACGAAATGTATTACAAATGTACAAAGTTCGTTTCAACTCAGAACAAAAAGACACCCTAGTCCCTGCCGCCGTCACCATCTTCTCCGCCCCCGCCGTCATTGTCGTCATCGTCCCCTTCCTCCTCATCCTCATCCTCCTCGTCGTCCCCCTCCTCGGCACTGAGTCGCACCCCGGCTCCCCTTCTCTCTAAGCGCTCGAGAATGGATAGGCAACCCTGGACACGAGGGGGATAGGCGAAGGTAGAGGATGAAAGAATGTTCAAGGGGACCTGGGCCTTTAGGTAGTCGAAGCCGGCCTTGACAGCTAGCGACAACTCGATCTTGCCAAAGGGCCCATGTCTATACTCCTCGATCACCTCCTTCTTACCCTCCTTGGACGTCGTGTGATCTAGGCAAGCCTTCATCGAACTCGCATTGGCTAGGGCCTCCTGATGCGCAGCCTTCAGCGCATCCAGCTCAGCCCTCCAGCTTTGGAGAACGAGCTGCTCGGATTGGAGCTCCTCTTGAATAGATTGCTTCTCAAGCTTCTCGGCCTCAAACTGTTTCTCCAAATCCTCTGTCTACGATCTCCACTCAGTGACCTCCTGCTCGGCCCCCTCGGCCTTCCTCTTGAGCTGGGTGACCTCCTCTTTTAGCTTATTCAGGGAAGCTAATTGCTTGGCGTGGTGAGTTTAGAGGGTAGCGATAGTGGATTGCTTAGCCTCCAACTCAGTGCACCATCTCGCATCGACGCCTTCCCTCTCAGCCTCCAAGGCGGCCGCCTTCTCTTCAGCTTTAGCTTGACTTGTCTTCTCGGCGATAAGCCTAGACGACAAGTCGTCGACGATGTCCAACGTAGCCGTGAGACGATATAATAGCTCCTCCCCTATCAGAGCCTAACGAGTCTGATAACTCAGTAGGGCTAGCCGCAGGCCGGTTGAGGGTGTCTCCTGCAAAAAAGTCCCGGTCCCCCCGGAGGGTGAACTGCTTGGTGGCAACAACCTGCGACCACCCCGACAGGAACACCGAATCCTCCTTGTAGAGGGAATGGTCAGAGACGAACCTGTCTTCTAGGAGGGGGTCTTCTCTTGTCAAATACCCCTCCTCCAAGTTGTCGATAAGCTGGGCCCGAATCTCCCTCTAGCTACCACCAATCTCGGCAGTTCTGTGGTGAAAGGGGATCATGATTCCCAAGCTAGCGAGCTGACCCGTGAGAGCCGACCTTGATGATGAGCTTACCAGGGCTGCATGCCTCTTTCCTGCCCTCCTGTCTAGTTCGACAGAAGCGACATCCACGACCCGGCCTGCAGGGCCGTTTCCTCAGTTACTGGAGCCTCCAGCTCGACCACTACAGGGGGCAATTCCCCACCGAGAAACGACCCCTCTGCGGCTTCTTCCCCAGTCATTTGAGCTCCCACTGAACTGACCTCGCCTTGGCCGGGGGCCACCTCTTCGGCCGAGGCCGCTCCTTCAACCACCGCCTCAGAAGTCGGCGCCTTCGCCTTGGCCATCTTCTTCTTCTTTTTCCTCGGCTTGTCGGCCGAAGGAAGAGGAGCCTCCATCTGTAGCATGGCCGCCCGCTGGTCGAACCCCGCTTCAAGCCACCGCTCGTCTGTAGCCGACAACCCTCCAGCCCTCACCCTTTTCTAGGGAAGCTGCACCCCCGCGGCTTTGGCTGGACCCGAAACCCCGCTCTTGGGATCCCCGACCTGGGGCGAGGCCTCCTCAAGCAGCTCCTTCTCCCTCTCCA
Organism: Asparagus racemosus; assembly: GCA_037177215.1. Taxonomy (NCBI): domain Eukaryota; kingdom Viridiplantae; phylum Streptophyta; class Magnoliopsida; order Asparagales; family Asparagaceae; genus Asparagus; species Asparagus racemosus. The sequence goes on along the minus strand of JBAKGM010019625.1, from coordinate 4,986 downwards.
CGTCCACCTCAATAGGACGAATGAACGACAACCCCGCTACCCTTAGCGATGCATTGTCGAACAAGTTGCGACCTCTTCGAGACCCCGCATATGTCGGAACCTCTTCAAGTCGATCTCTACGTCCGCAAAGAGGGGAAGGTTCTTTAGGCCATCCTTATTGATTTTCAGCCAAGAGTGACAAGCCAAAATGGCGTCGGCGCCGAAGACCCAGAAGAATTTGTTCTTCCAGTCCTTATTTGAATCTGGGATCTCGATGAACCGACGACCCACATACCCAAAAAAGAAGTGAGCGTCCTTCTTGGATGACTTCACTGTAACCAAGTTGCCAAACAGCTGAAGGGTCAGCTCCACTTTCACCCGGTGGTAGATTACCAGAAACGCCATTATAGTAACAATGGCGTTGGGAGCAAACTACATCGGGGACACCCCCAACCATTCGCACAGCCTCCTCATGAACGGCGGCAGTGGGAGGCGCAACCCATTGTCCAGATGCTCCTTATACATTGGTAGCCTATCGGCGCCGTGATCGAAAATGAAGCTGCCCTTCTCCGGCAGAGAGGCCGTAAACCCCTTGGGGAAATCATACTTCTCACCGAGCTCCTCTAAATCCCTTTCCTCTGTCTTTGATTCCCATGATCTGAGCTTGGAAATTCTATCGGTGAAAGCAGGAGCGGAAGTAGCCATGGCAGAAGATTAGAAAAAATTCAAGCAGGAAGAAGAAGAGCAATGAGTGTCTAGAAAGCATGAAAGTAAAATTTCCCAATGGGAAGGAGCATATATAGGCGTCTAGAGAATCCACGTGTCCACTCTCGAGCGGCATTTCGGTTTCCGAGACCAACGGCTGAGAGGGGCACTCGTACCCAACCACCTTATAAAAATCAAAAAACTCACCGCCTTTAAAGCCCACGTCTTTTCATTCGAAATTTGAAACGCCTCTGGCGGCTAAAGTACCGCTGACGTCACGCCCTATCATCTACAGTGACACCAACCACTCCCCTGCCTCGAAGACTAGACATGCCAAATGTCCAAAGGCCGACCAACTCTGGCCGACCAACCCCCAAGCTAATGGACGCCAGGAGCCCGAGCAACCTAAGGACCAACAACGAGTCGGCAAGGCATCGCCTCAAGCCGACGACTCCGCAACAGGTTGCCGCAGTTGCTCAAGCCAGGTCGTCTAACCCATCAATTCCTCCAAACCACGAAGCACAACATAAGACACAAATCACAAGACAGTAGGTTAGACAAAGAATTTTTATTCAATTCCTTCGAAAGAATACAAGTATTCAAGCTTGCCTAGAAGCTATACAAATGCTAGGCTCTTAAAACCTAAGACTACTCAGTCGGCGTCGGCCCCACTTGAAGAATTGTTGCCCGACGACTCTTCATCTTCCTCTTCACCTCCGCCCTTACCTAGGTCGTAGCTGGCTCCCACCTCCTCATATCTCAAGAGGATCTTTATGTGACCGGCTATGCTTGGCGGATATTGAAGCCAGCCGGAAATGCCTTTAAACTCAGCCGGGAGTTGCTTGACTATGAAGTCACTGCCCGCCTTGCAGACCAGTGTGAACTCGACCTTGCCCAAAGTACTGCAGCGGAACTCCTCGATGACGGTAGGCCAGTTCCTCTCTACTACGGCTGATTCGTGGTCGCTCGACTCTAGCAACCTGATTCTTTCCTCGGCCTTGCTCAAAGACTCTTTGAGTCGAGCACATTCCCCTTCAAGTCGTCGGTTCAGACCTCCGCCTCTGAGCACTGGGCCCTGGCATGCTGAGCGACCTACTTCTCGAGCGCGACCTGTGCTACAGCAAAGTCTCGCTCTCTGTAAACTTCATCGGTCGACTCAAGCCGCTCGCCTTCAACCTGGAGTTGTCGTCGAAGATCCTTAATTTCGACCGACCTCCTATCGCTCAACGCCTTCAGGTCCGCGATCACTTACTCCTTAGCTCTAGCCTCACGACGCCAATCATCAAGCTCAGCCTGATTAACTGAGAGCTCTCAAACGACTTGGTAGAATGTCGCTCCCTTCCGTCCCGGGGACTACTTTCTTTTTGAGCTCTTCATAGGCCCGATGACCTTGAACCAGTCTGTGGCACAACTCCCGCACTACTAGAGATCCCCTGGTCAAGTAGCTCCATAAGATCACATGAAGACCTAGGTCAAGGATCGACTTCAAGATCTCTTTGTCTTCAGGCAGGTTGAACTGCTATACCGCTTTCGCTTGTGCGTAACCCGACCTGAGTATAGATGAGCGAACGTCCAAGTGTCCGTCCAGCTCGAACCAATGCCCCGCATCAGGTTCACCCTCATAATGATCAGAGGAAGAGACCATCCCTATCAGCACGTTGCTTACCCTAATCCAATCCCTATCAGAGTTAACAAAATAGTACTGGGATGGCCATCCCCCTGGGGCGGGATCCGCCTCCTGGTCCCCCACCGGCTCCTTGCCTTGCTTGTGAGGTGGCTCCACATGAGAACCACTTGCCCCACCGGCTGACCAACCTTCAGGCCCCTCACCAGTGACATTCCACCTACTTGGTGAGCTCGAAACCGTAGCCCCGGGCACAGAAGCGCCGACCTCCTCTCGGTCAACCTCGTCCTCAACCGAGACCGATTGACGGTCGGTCTCTTGACCCGAGCCAGACAAGTCGACCTCTACGAGGGGTGGTCCACCCACTCCCAGCCACCTCGACCCCCGAGGGCCACGGCTGACCTTCTTCCAGTGACGACTACTGGGGCCGGTAACACCATGCCGCACGACACCTCTAGCCGCCTCTTCGTGACCGACCAGAACCTCCTCTCCCCTATCCACGAAAGGCAAGTTTTTCGCCCGAGTCGGCTCTTGTCACTGACGTTTCTCTGAGCGAGCCGCCTCCTCCTTAGAGCCCTCCAAAAACTCTTCGTTAGGTGGGGACTCTGCAGTAACTAATCTGCCGACCCTCCCACAAAACGTTATGTTGTGTGCCCTCGTCTCACCCGACCGACTCGTGAGGACCGATGAAATCCCATGAAAGTGTAAGACGGAGTTGTTGAGTAGAGCTTGCATGTCGCGCGGCCCTGTGTATCGGACATTCTGGCCCAATTCCTGCCGTTTGACCTCCGACAAGGGCTTTGGCTCCAAAGCCTCTCCCCTTATCTCCGGCCATGTCGAGCAGCCAAGACCGGTGTCGTCCCCAGTGACCCAAACAAACCAGTCCTTCCATCCCTTGTGCGACTTGGAGAGCCCAAGGATGATCTTGAACTCCCCCAACATCTGGAGGTGATAATGCATCATCTTAGGGACAATCGGGCTAACTAAATGGCTTAGCACGCTCAACTTGGGCCAAAGTCTCAACCAGTGGCAAATAATGATGAAGCCGACCAATATAGCTATGGAATTCGGCTGCATCTGCATGGGAGACACTCCCAGCTCCTCAAATACTTTTCAGAGAAACGGATGCAGTGGTAACCAGAGCCTGCACTCCAAATGTTTGATATAGAGGGAAGTCCACTGATCCCCATGACAGTACATCGGCGATGACTTCACCGGGGCCTCCAACTTGTATTCCCTCAGAATATCAAACTTCGAATAGAGAAAGTGCATCTGCGCTCAAGTCACCTTTGAACAATACTTGTCAAGCTGCCCTCGGCGATCGAAGTTCATCGAAAATCTTTGCTTCGCTCGCCGGAAGATCGTTAGAGTTCTCTCTTGAGAAGGATGAAAGTAAAAGATTTCCGCCGCCACTGCCCTGCCTTTATACAGAGACCCTACCTGCCTCACATTCATTCACGATGAACAGTCAGGATTAGGGCTTAAGCCCCGAGGCACCGCCTCGAAAAATGGAGAGCCCATCTCATTCGTTCTAAGAAGGCCCACCACCAGGCACAGAAGGCAAAATGCCAATGGTCTAGAAACTGTCTGCTGACATCAGCCATGTCCCATCACAGGAATGTTCAGCCTCTTCTTCGACTCGCTCTCATTCGACCCGGGCCACCCTACTCATTTCGCTTGGACTTGTTTCCAACTAACTCCAAGCGAAAGGGGCTAACTGTTATAGTCATAACCACTAATAAGTGATTAAAAAGGAAAATAGAGTATCAACTTAAATGAACACACCCTCCTACCAACCGAGGGCAGCGCAGACCACCCCGACTGGCATGTAAAATGACCTACGCTCACTCCCCACCTCACAACATATTGGACGACGTGAGAAGCGGTGATGGTCGTCCATTCAGCCAACCATTCGCCCTAGCGATCCATGGACGACGCGGAAGGCGGTGATGGTCGTCCATTCGGCCAACCACTCTCCCCAGCGATCCATGGACGACGCGAAAGGCGGTGATGGTCGTCCATTCGGCCAACCACTCGCCTTAGCGATCCATGGACGACGCGAAAGGCGATGATGGTCATCCATTCGACCAACCATTCGCCCTAACGATTCATGGATGACGAGAAAGGCGGTGATGGTCATCCATTCGGCCAACCATTCACCCTAACGATCCATGGACGACGCGAAAGGCGGTGATGGTCATCCATTCGGCCAACCACTTGCCCTAGCGATCTATGGACAACGCGAAAGGCAGTGATGGTCATCCATTCAGCCAACCACTCGCCCTAGTGATCTATGGACAACGCGAAAGGCGATGATGGTCATCCATTCGACCAACCATTCACCCTAACGATCTATGGAAGATGCAAAAGGCGGTGATGGTCGTCCATTTAGCTAACCACTCGCCCTAGCGATCCAGGGATGACGCGAAAGGCGGTGATAGTCGTCCATTCGGCCAACCATTCACCCCAGTGATCTGTGAACAATGTGAAAGGCGGTGATGGTCGCCCACTCTATCAAATTACCCTAAGTGACTCGAGAAACAATTCAAGTCAGCCACTCAGCCTCCACTCCCCCCTCTCGTCGCTCGTGGTCCCCCAACCTAGACGACGGCTATCTGAAGTCTACACCCGATAATCCATCACTATCGCATTAAATGTGCTGACAACCCCCTTCACTC
>JBAKGM010019624.1:0-10265 GCA_037177215.1 Asparagus racemosus | reverse complement strand
TTCGAAATAATTAACCATAACACTCATAGGATTTTTGGCAAACCCTCAGCCATCAACAGATTTGATGAGCCTTTACCTATTACCATTTGAATCGGGCTAGCATGCGGATTATCAAAACCCGTTCCACATGAGACGTTGTGCTAAAAGAATGAAACCCTCTTAAACTTGGTGCTATGATGTTGAATACATAGGCTTCGTACTCTTTTACGGGTAAGAGACTAACCAGCAATGCGTGTTAGGCGTTGACTTTAGAGTTATTGGTCAACTCCCAGCCATCAACGGATTTGGCGTGCCTTTACCGATTACCATTTGAATCGGGCTAGCATGTGGATTGTTTTAAATTCATTCTGCACGTAACGTTGTGCTAAAAGAATGAGACTCTTTTAGGCTTCATGCTACGATGTCGAATATGTAGACTTCGTCTTTTTCATGGGGATAGACTAACTGGCAACGCGTGTTACACGTAGACTTATCCCTTTTTAGGCTTCCGGATAAAATACCCTAAAATTGAACTCTGGTGCCTTCTTCAATCGCAAAAAAGACTAAACCGGTGATGCGTGCGAGACATCGACTTATCCCGATGGTGGAGAGAAAGGAGGATCTTATCTCCTATCTCCGGATGCTAGAGAGGAAGGAGGATCTGGTCTCCTATCTCTGGGTAAGGATGAAGTCGAAACAAAAGAAGGAGGATCTTGTCTCCTATCTCTTACTTATGGAGAGGAAGGAGGATCTTGTCTCCTATCTCCGGGTGAAAATGAAGTCGAAATAAGGGAAGGAGGATCTTGTCTCCTATCTCTTACTCGTGGAGAGGAAGGAGGATCTTATCTCCTATCTCCGGGTAATGATGAAGTCGAAACAAGAGAAGGAGGATCTTGTCTCCTATCAATTGCTCATAGAGAGGAAGGAGGATCTTGTTTCCTATCTCCGGATGCTGGTGAGGAAGGAGGATATGTCCTGTCTCCAGTGTGAAAGAAACTAAAAGTGGGATCTCCACTTCGAGAAACTTGAAAAGTAAAACTAAGAGTGGGATTTCCACTCCGAGAATCAGAAAGATTCAGATAACTTTCACATTTTGTTACCTAATCTGGAATGCGTTTCTCGTTTATTGAGATGAAAGTCCACTTCGCCCTAACCTTGGGGAGGTGTGACCGAAGAGGAAAGGATGGAGCCCTTTCGTTTATCATGAAGGGGTCCTACGTTTGGAGAGAAAGAATTTTTTATCCTATCTCCGGCGTGAAGGAAATTTTAAGTGGACCTCTTATTCATGGAAGGAATCAAGAGGGGATTTTGGTGGATTGGACCAGAAAATTTTTTATAAACCCACCGTCAATGAATTTGATCGGTGAGGGAATTTGTCGTGGAGGATAAAGTTAGGGTTATTCTCAAGGAAAATGGGTGAAATATCCCACGAGGAACTTCCCGTTAAAATGGATTATCCCGAATATACTAAGGATAGTACTTTTTCAGGAACTTCCCATTTATTGGTGTCAATTGCCTATCGCATTTTGAGTAATCAGGCGATCTGCACCATTCGAATAGACTGTCTCTATTACGAACGATCCTTCCCATTTGGGTTCAAATATACCTTTCTTCTTGGAATCGAGAATTATCGGTCGCCGAGCAGCGAGGACCAAATCTCCCTCCTTGAAGCTCCTTTGTCATACTTTCATATTGAAAGCTCTCGACATCCTGGCTTGGTAGAACTCAATGTGCTGTTGAGCTTCTAGGCGCTTTTCATCCAACATCTCGAGCTCTTCGAGGCGTTTCTGATGTTGTTCCTCCGTCGTCATCTCGGTTGCAAGGGCAATGCGAAGTGATAGGATTTGGACTTCTAGCAAAAAAATTGCTTCACATCCGTGGACCAGAGAGTAAGGGGTACGTCCGGTCGGTGTGCGTATGGTGGTGCAATATGCCCAGAGTGCTTCTCTGAGTTTATCGTCCCAATCTCGCTTGTTAGTTTTCATGAGTTTTGATAATATCTTGATGATTGTCTTGTTGAACACCTCCGCCAATCCATTTGCAGTGGAACTGTAGGCCGTTGATGAGACGTGTTGAATCTTGAATTTCTCGCAAAACCTGATGAAAGCATTGCTGATGAATTGAGGACCATTGTCATGTATGATTCATCTCGGCACACCGTGTCGGTAAATGTCGGGATGCTTGATAAACTAATGACATTGTTCGTCTTCACTTCTTTAAGCGGGATCACTTCAGCCCACTTGGAGAAGTAGTTGATAATCGCTAGAATGAACTGATCACCTTTAACTGACGGAGGAAAATAGGACATACAATGCCCATTCCCCATGTCTCAAACGGCAAGGATGTAGCCGAAGGATACAATTGCTCCGGAGGTTGATGTATGTAGTTAGCGTGAATTTGATGCGCGTGGCACTTTCGAGTATACTCGATTGCGTCGTTGATCATCGTTGGCTAGAAGTATCCCATTCTCCTGATACGATCATAAAGTTTGGGACCAGGCTGGTGTGCGCCACATTCTCCTCCATGTGCTTCCCTAAGGACTTCCTCTGCTTCTTTGTTTGAAAGACACTGGAGCGCAAGCCATCATACCATGACGATATAACGTCCGGGTCTCCGCATCATGAAAGAACCTTGGTGCTCTTCGTCAGATCAATTCTCTCCCCTTTGTGTCCTCTGGCAAAATACCATGTAGGACGTAGTCGATTATGGGGAAACACCAATCTCGGGGTTCCAATTTAGCTTGGGTTGTGTATACCTCTTTGATAGCCACCCCCTTATCTTTCTCTTCCTCATCATATATCGGCACGAATAGTTGATGAGTTTTGATCGTGACTATTTGTTCAGTCTCGGGAGGTTGCGCTAACAATACTGCCAATGCCTCTAATGCATCCGCGTATGCGTTCTGGAGGCGCGGAAAATACTTGATAAAAAATTCTTCAAATGAGTCCACCATCTCAACGGCCGCCCAGTGATACGAGATCAGATCTGGATTCCTAACTTCATAGTCCCCACGGATCTGTTTGACTATGGTTTGGGAATCCCTGAAGGTTTCGAGATATTCGACCCCCAGCTCTTTGGCGAAACTGAGTCCAATAAGTAACGCATTGTATTCGGCCACATTATTAGAGCACAGCTCGGTTAGCGAGTAGGCTTGAGGCATGATATGCTTCCCCGGGAAAACTAAGACAACTCCAACTCTGGCAGAAATCTTAGAACATCCAGAGGGCTCGCTACATTAGTTGCTCGGGACGCTCCGTCAAAGTACAATTGCTATATTTATTGATGCGACGTAGTGTTGACTTCACGAGTTTCATTTGGCAAATCATCGTATAATTCAGCTACGTCCGTTGTCAAGTTTGCTGCCAAAAGATCACAAATTGCTTGTCCTTTGACCGACTTCTGTTGTTTACAGTGCAAGTCGTATTGCGACAAGAGCAAGACCCAATTTGCCAAATGCCAACTCAACGAGGCTGGTTGCATCATAAATATCCAGACTAAATTTACATTGGAGATAATATAAATCGTCTGTCTGACTAGGTAGTGCCGCATCTTTTGAATGGCAAACACCAATGCAAGGCACTGCTTCTCGATCAGCGGATAGCGGGATTCAGCACCCACTAAAGTCTGGCTCAGGTAATACACTGCCTGTTCATAATCGCTGTCATCGTCTTGCATGAGTAAAGCACTTAACGAATTGTTCATCGCCTTGGTATAAATCAAGGAACGGTTTACCCGACTGTGGTGCAGCGAGAACAGGAGGATTCGCCAGATACACTTTGATATCCTCGAATGCCTTCTGACAAGTGTCATCCCAAACAAATGACACGCCCTTTTTGTTCAGCTTGGAAAATGGCTAGCACTTTCTGGAAAGGTTCGATATGAATCGCCGAATATAAGCCAATCGCCCTTGTAACCCTCTGAGTTCTCTTAGATTCTTTGGGGGTTATAGTTCTTGTATCGCTTTCACTTTATCAGGGTCAACGTGAATGCTCTTATTAGTGACAACAAATCTAAGGAATTTGCCACTGGACATTCCAAGGAAAGACTTGGCAGGGTTCATCTTAAGCTGATAAGTTCGCATGACGTCGAACACTGTCCTTAGGTCTTTAATGTGGTCATTTTTGTCATGGCTCTTCACGACCACGTCATCAACAAAGCATTCAACCTTTTTCCAAAGGTGTTCCTAGAAAATCTTTATCATTGCTTGCTGATACGTGGCGCCCGTGTTCTTCAGACCAAATGACATGACTGTATATCAGAAGATGCCAAGAGGAGTCATGAACGCCGTGTGTTTTGCATCGTCCGAATGCATCTTGATCTGATTATAACCCGAAAAGCCATACATAAAGGACATGTGCAGCTTTGGGCAGAACTTGAGGACCTCGTCCAAAACAAAGACCTTCCCCTTGCGCGAAGTCGTACCCCTATTTTTTCATGAGGTTCTGCGCCTCCAGACTATATCTAAACAGATGAGAACTAGGCTCGTTGTCATTAACGTCTTCCCTCAAGAAGTGATCCGGTGTTGGAATCACATCTCCTTTACCATAGACCAAGTCTTTTTGGTCACTTGTCCTACCTGGGATGATGAGTGTTGTCCCGAAAGAGTCTTAGAACCGCTTTTGTGCTATACAAGATGACCAAGTCAGTAAGTGCAACTCAGAATCATCGTACAATCCCGTCACCATATCAACAAGAGACAACGAGTACTCTAAACCATCATTTATTGCTTCACCGACAAGTTGCCAATTGCAACTATCATCCGACGATTCTTCATCGTCAAGATTGATTACAGCGGGTACAATATCATTTATAACAAAACCACCATCGTAATCAAGCCCAGCTTCGGTATCACCTTCCACGCCGCTGTCCGTGCCTTGGGCCGATGATTCAGTATCAGACTTGTTACCGTAAAGGAGGGAGTCAGTAAAGTAATTCTCCATCCCCTTAAATGGTTGCTTATCCACGACTACCATCTTGACCTCATTATTTGTGTCTACATATTTCAGACTCTGATAAAGAGTAGAGGGAACTATAACATTATTAAGGATCTATGGCCGACCCAACAATAAGTTATAGGATGTCTCTATGTCAATCACATAGCACGTGACCTCAGACTTCGAATTTCCCATTTGGCACTTCACTCGGATTTTACCAAGCGGCCAAGACCTGCTGGTGTTAAATTCATAGATCACGGTGCCTGTTGATGCTAGCTTACTGGCAGGAATCCCGAGGCTATACATGAAGCGCAAGGGCATGATGCTCACAGCGGAACCCGGATCGACTTGGATCCAGTTGACTTCACTGGAGCTAATGTACCCAGTGAAATAAAGTGGTCTGTCATACTTTGAGTTCTTCGTCTGCATGTCCTCCTTAGTAAAGGTGATGCAGGAGAGGCGTTCAGCCGCAAGATTGCATTGTTTGGCTGATGATGATTTCGGCTCTTCAGGAGCTGGCTTGATCTGAGTGAGGAAGATCTCAGAATTAGTGAGGGCTTCTTGTAAGGCTTCTCGGGTCTCTTTGGATAACTGTAGCAGCTCATAAAGTATTATCCTCACTAGGATGTTAGCCAGTTGAGCCATGACATCGAAGCGATACGGGGAGTTTGAACTTCCCAGTTTGTCTCTTCTAATCGGGGGATTGAATCGAGACTGCTTCAAAGTTGAACCTCCTGGAGTTGCTTTCCCTTTGATTTAGCCATATCCTCCTTAGCAATCGCCTGCTATTGTGCCTTTTTAGCATGCGTAAGGGGAGTCATCGCCACTCCTAGAGCTGTCAATGTCTTGGCATTCGGGTCAGGAGCTTCGGGGTACTTGTACTTGTACTTGTGTCCACTCTTGGTGGCAAAGACTTCAGGCTTCTCTTCAGAGAGTTAGAATGTCACCATCCATTCATTATCCTTCTCCAAGATTACTGAAGTAGCATGGCATAGTTTCCCTTCCTCTTTGATTTTTTCCCAGATGAAAAGGCCGCCCATTAATCATCTTCAAGCAGGTCGGGATGGACCTAAAGAATCTCGCCATTCGAGGTGGTGTGTGGCACAAGCCCCTTTTCATGTTGCCCATGAGAATCATCATAACTGTTTTCACCCCCACTTTGACGATAGGCTTCGGTTGAAACCAAGTTAGCGGTACCGACCCGAAGTTAATAGATACGGCGTTCGCCCCTACTTTCTTCTCTTTGGACGGCTTCGGGGTAATGATCCCACATCAATCAAGGCTTAGATTTTATCCTTGAGATGGTAGCACGCCTTCGTCGAGTGGTGCACTACTCTATGGTACGCACAGTATTTCAGATCAGTGACCTTACTGGCCTCCTCCTGATTCACGATCGGTGACAGCTGGATCTTATTGTTCTCCAGAAGGTACTTAAAGATCCCAGAAACCTCATCCTCCTTGAAAGAGTAGACTTTGGGGAACCTCAAAGTGGAGGGCTTCTATTGCTGCGGCCTCTGCTGCCATTGGGGTTGTGATTGCTGCGACGCTTGCTGTTACAGTTGTTGCTACAGTTATAGTTGGAGCATTTAGTTCGCGACCGCTGTTCTTGCCTGCTCTTTCCCCTTGCTGGGTGGGGTGAAATTTCATTTGGAAGCTTCTGCCACCGGCTGGCCTCTTTCTGCTTTCTTCCTCTTGAGGAACTGCTCAGCTTGTTCTCCGTGCACCTTCAGATCCTTCCATGTATTGGACGGTGCGGTTCCTATTGCTTCCAGAACATCCAATGAGAGGTTGTTATGGAAGGTTTGGAGGATGAACTCCTCAGTTATTGGGTCCCGACAATTCATCACTTTATTCCAGAACCACTTGATGAAACTATCCACCGTCTTTCCGTCCTTCTGCTTCTCATCCAACAACGTCTCGATGGATATCTTGGTGTCGTTGTCGAAGAAGTTTGCAAGGAACATGGACTTCATGTCGTCCCAGCTGGTAATGCTCCCTAGTTTGAGACAGTGGTACCAATCGAAGGCAGCTCCTTGAAGGGTGCCAACGAATGACCGAACCATCAAGGGCTCATTTTTAAAAATAACCCCAAGTGAGACTTGAAGTATATCAAAATGCTGAGTGGGGACCCCTTTCTGTCGAACAGTGTGAAGTTAATCAAACTGAACTTTGATGGATATGGGATCGACTCCCACTCCCTTGGGTACGGACATGGTATGCCTGTCTTCTTCACCTCTTGAGCGAAGATCAAAGTGTTGATCTTACTCTCGAGGTCATTTATCTTCTCATTTTCTAGGACGACGACGTTGCCACTGGTGTTCTCGTGACTACCCCCAGCATTCCATTCCTTAGAGGGATTTCTGGCATCACAGTCCTTCTCCCAGTCTGTGTCGCTGTCAACTTGATTGATGTTGTTGCGACGACTGGATTCACCCTGGCTATTCGTCAGTACCTAGATTTGTTGGTCATACATTTCTCTCATCTGCTGCATGGCCATCTCCATCTCGAACTTAAAGTTCTCCTTCTGTTTGGCCATAGCCTCTTCAAGCATTTTGGTCACCTGCTCGGCACTGATCATGAGCGCTTCTCGGGGTTGCCCTTCACTGGAAATTGTGTTATCAGAAGCCAATGCGTAGCCAGCATCTCACACTTCATCATCTGATGGCAACCCCTTCAGGATCTTGTCGTAATTGGAATGTCAAATGGTCCTGGTGCGCAACTGAGTTATTCGGTCAGATGATCGGGGATCGGCACGAGTTAACGTCCCTCTGGCCATCATGTTGTTGGTGACTCTTGGCAATTCATTGCTTTGAGACACTGACTTTCTGCTGCGGAAGTGTCTTGACCTGGGCTTCAGCATTCCTGCGCCAAGTCTGTCAAAGACTGACACCCTCTCCGGAGTTGCTTTGGTGCATTTACACTCCGATAGTACCGCCCTGATCAACTTGGAATAGAGGCAATGTGCAGGCTTCTCAGGGAAACTCCTTTTTTCAGATCTACTCGTACCCCCAGCACGATAGTATAACTCATCGACATGAATGCTGGAGCAATCCATCATGTGTTGGCATGAATTCTCAGGTATAACGTCGTCGTCATCAGACGAAAATGTCTCCTTCTGATGACGGACTGCTTTATCAAAGTTCTCAAAAGTGACTCGTCTCGACGTTCGCCTGTGTGGGCATGAAGTCTCGACGGACTCTTGAACTTTGATCCGCAGTTCAGTTTGTAGAGCTGGAGGGGTCTCCCTGTCTTTGAGGTGGGTGTGGCCTCCTACATTAGGAGTGACCCTTGATTTCCTCAATGGACCCAGGCGTTCCTTGTTCAGAATTTTACCTCGATCATCTTGCAACGGGCTGAGGCGCTTCGTGATTGTTGGCTTGCTAGTTGAAGCAGGAACCAGCTTAGCTGGAAGTTTGGATGTGGACGCCGAAGGTGGCCTCGGTGCTGGGGGAACTTGAGTTGGGGCGTCCGTGGACTTTAGCCTTGGTGCCATGGGGATTGGAGTTAGGGCATCTGCAGACCTTGGCCTCGGCACCGTGGAGGCTTGGGCTGGGGCACCAGATTTTGGCCTCCAGACTTGGTGGATTGTTAGTGGCTTCACGGCCACCTCTTCCTTCTTCAATTTGCGGGCTTCTTGCACCAAAGCCCGTGCATGCGCAAGGAGCGCGCGGCGCTTTCGGATGCGCTCTTCCAGTGTTGAATGGTTTCGCTTGACTTGGATCTATTCATTCGTCGATGGCTCAGATGGGCCATCAATCACCTGAGGCTGAAGCCTCTGCTTTAATCTGGATCTTAGATCTGCCTCATAGCGGATTCCATCCGTTGATTGCAACACCTTGGCCAATCTCCGCGCCATGCTTTGGCGCCGTCGCTGCCTGGCTCTCTTCAAGAGTGTGGGCGCGTCATCGGCGGTCGTCCCCGGTGTTGAGGGAATAGAGGCTGTAGGCGTCGAGGAGGAAATACCGCTGCCTGCAACTTTGATGGTAGCAGGGCTAGAATTTTCTTGCTGGGACTCTGAATCTGAGGCCCACCAGATCTTCCTTGCAACGGAGATCATCTTAGACTTGCGGGGAGAGGAGGATCTGGACGAGGATGAAAGGTACTCCTTATACTTCTACTGGTCGAACTCGTATTCGACCTCCTCATTGACCGGGATCTAGATCTGCGACTACGATACGACGATCTCAGATCTGAGACTGTGGGCTCCCACTATGGTCGCCTACTTGTTCGCGGGGAAAGTTGCTTTGATTTCCATTGAATGAATTCATTACAGCTTATTTACTTTTACAATGAGATTCAAATAAAAAGGTCGGGTTTTTATAAGGCTTACAATGAAAATAAATAAGATTACAACTTTTTCACCCTTTGTTTGAACAAAAGCGGGATTCGTTTGTCACATCTTCGCTCGCGTGGGATTTTAGCCTGTGCCGGGGACTCTATTCCGTCCGTGGGCCACTGCGTGATCAGATCCAGATGCAAGATCTACAGATCTGCAGGGATTATTTCATGAAGGAAATAACAGCCGATAGGAGATAACTGTCAAACACGAACCCTGAGATTAAGACAAAGCTTAAATCTTGAGGGTGGATCTTGTAGATCTGACCTAGATCTCATCCAATTCCTTTGCTCGTTGCGTAGATCTGCGTTAGGAAGTCCGGATCTCATGTGCGGGAAGTCAGATCTGAATTCTCGCCTATGAAAATGCTCAGATCTGTGACCTGCCCATGCAAATGAGACCCCGCTCTCTATTTATAGGAGAGGGGGGTCGGTTGTAGTCATGTGGCTCAGCCTTAGTCGAGTCGCCTCGGCTTTGGCCGAGTCGTCTCGGCTTTGGCCTTCCTCATAGCTCTGTTTTAGCAATTTTTTGAGCCTGGTTTATCCTGTTGCCTCAATTCTCGAGCCCGGTTGATTGTCTCGTCAATTCTGGAGTTCGATTGACTCACTTCCGTCGATGTCTAAGTTCGGTTGATTCCGTCTCATCGACGTTTGAGTCCAGTTGATTCCGTCTCGTCGAAACTCGCTAATCTAAAGCTTCGCCGTTAGATTTATTCCATGATTCATCGCTTCATTGACTTGCACGCCTTGCCGATTCGCTTCATGCATTTGACGACTCACTTTTATGAGTTTGTTGTGCAGTTACGTTGTCAATGGTTCTTTGTCGCATCGTCAGATGGGTCGTCGATCGCCAATCCATTGTCACGAGTCACATTCGTGTACTTTTAGGCAATTTTTAACGCCTACAATATGTATATGTATATGTGTGTGTGTGTGTGTGTGTGTGAGTGAGTGTGTGTGTGTGTGTGTGTGTGTGTGTGTGTGAGGTGGCGGTTCATTCTACAAAATGAGCTACCA
>JBAKGM010019623.1:0-10267 GCA_037177215.1 Asparagus racemosus | reverse complement strand
TATATATATACACACACACACACACACACATATATATATAAAAGATAAGGCATCTCGAGTCATAGCGAGAAAGTATCCAATGGATCACGTTCACTTGACATGTTAAGTTTTGAATAAACAAAACAAAAAGTCTTGGAATTATGATGCACTAATCTAAGAATTTTCTTGATAATTATGAAAAGCTTTTTTCTCCTGGCTAGAGAGTGGGATTTTATTTGCATCAACCTGACTTGATTTATCACTCTACCTCTCAAATATAAAATTCACTATTTGATAATTTTGTTTTCATATTTACTAACAACGAATAACAACCTATCAAATTCATTAAACATGATTTCTTTCTTTCCAAGCCCTAACTATAGATGATGAAATCAGACACAAGACCAGTTATTAGTTAAAAACTCTACGTCACTAATATACTTCACTTCTTGTAACTCATAAATAGAGTGTTGTGACATCCCACAAAACTTAGTTCCATATCCGTGGGATGAGAGAAATTTAGAGTGTTTATAAGGTAAGTCATGGGGTTCAAGTATAGTAGCGACTAGTCAATTTCGGCAGTGGTTTGAGCCGCACAACGCGCTACACTTAGTGGGTTCCACGAATTACACCGCGCCAACGGGGTCACAAGATCCCCATGACTTACCTTATAAACAATCCATATTTCTCTCATCCCACCGGTATGGAACTAAGTTTTATGAGATGTCACAATCGCCTCATCTTAAATACGTGACGTCTTCATTATAACATGACAATTAGTCCATCCTAGCATCAATACCAGTTCATGTGGACTCTAGAGGTGACTCCTACGAGTTTTAGAGGTGGCTCCTAATGGGCTCACACGATGTAGCACTTAGTTTCACAAAATACTTAGTTGGCTGGCTAACTGCTCTGATATCATTTGTCAGCCCTTGGGCCCGTGAACCCATTTACACAATGTAAGTCATGGGACCCACTGATGTTTTTGTGAAAAAATAGTACATTTGGTATCTTTCCCACTGAAATGTGGTATTACAATAAAGTTTCAGGAAAGTATGCCGAAAAGACTAGACTTTGGATCTATTGACCACGTGGCAGTAATTGTCATCGAAATTCGTTGAAGTTGTGAGTTTGGCTTTGAAGGAAGCTCTTTTTAAAGAGCTATAGTTCCTCTTAGAGGGATCACCTCCAAAAGACAAAAGCAACACCAACGAAGGGATAGTGAGGTGTTAACACCACGCTTTGCCAGCAAAGCGAGCCAAAAAAACCAACTATGTGCCAATCGAATGGCAAACTCTTGATTGAAGAGCTGAACTCCAGGGGCAAAGCTATGTTCAAAACAACAGCCAAGGGTGAGATTTCAGAGCTCAACTCCAGAAAAGAGAACTCCACCCTCCAAGAACAAGGTCAAATGTTGGAGAAGGGGATGTATTTATAGGTTGAAACCCCCTAGCGTCTTGGAACTTTGATCGCGAAGCTAACACTGTCGTACAGCATTAAATTTTATTATGTACTATACAGTAGTTTTTAATTACAGAGCCGTGAAGTCAATGGTGTCTTAGCTAAGCTGTTAGATCGCATTAAATGAAGCACGGATGCAGCTTTATTAGCTTTGCGACCCAAAATGGTGGAGGTCGTGGGGCTAACTTGGCATAGTCTTCAAGAGAGCAATACCTTGCAGATCTGATGCATTAAATATCATATCACGATTACAACTATGATGATATGACACTTGACACATGCTACCATCAATCTAGATTATCACCTAGAATTAGCTTAGCAACCATCATGCTATTAGTTTGGCGACCATCGTGGAGCTAAGACAGCTTGACAACCATCGTGGAGCTAAGGCAGCTTGGCAACCATCATAGAGCTACTAGCTTGACAATCATCACAGAGCTAAGGCAGCTTGGCAACCAACACAGAGCTATTAGCTCTGCTACCTTACTATGTTTTATGCAGACTTAAGAATTTAGGATCATCTATTCTTAGCTTGGACTTTCATGACATTTGATAAGCCTAGATCATGTTAAATGACCAAATTGCTCTATCTCATCAAATGATTTGCATTTTTGACCACCTACAACTGAGTGTAGATGTTGTTTAGCTAAAACCATTGCCAAAATTGACTTGTCAATAATATACTTGACTCTCATGACTTACCTTATAAACACTCTAAATATCTTTCATTCCACCGGTGTAGGACTAAGTTTTATGGGATGTCACAAGCGTTGACTAAGAAGATTGAAAGACTAGTCAACATTAAAGAATGCAACAAATAATGCATATAAAGATGAAACAATGCATTATTGGTTAGGTTCTTGAACTCCTCATTGGAGATTATAAAAAAGACTATAAAAAAGAATGTGTGAGCATAGAGAAAGTCATCCTCAATGAGAGAGAGAGAGGGGGGAGAGAGAGATAGAGAGAGAGAGAGAGAGAGAGAAAGAGAGAGAGAGATAGAGAGAGAGAGAGAGAGAGAGAGGATCCTCTTTGAATTCTTAAGTGATCAGTGTTTTCTGTTCATTGAGTGGTGTAGTGTGATGGTAGGCCTCATGGAGCTCTTGTTTGATATTCTAGGGCTCCTTGAAAGATGTGAGATATGGAAGGGTTCTCAAGTTTTGTTCATGCAAAACATGTTTCACTTGTCACAGCTACATTGGTTTATGAAGCTAATGGTTTTCCTAATGAGGGAACCATGGATGCAGGCATGTTTGGACGAACCACGTAAAAAATCTAGGTGTAGTCTTATTGCATGTGTTCCTCATTTGTGTGCTTCGTGTTTGTGTGCTTCATAATTTCCAACAGTGGTATCAAAGCTAAGGTTGTGTCGGAGTTTGTGAGAAGGATAGAACACAATGTAGGGAGGAGAAACACGATGAAAGGAGCCTTTTATAATTCTACTGCCCAAAATTGAAGGGAGAAGGTATCGTTGGATGAAGAGATTGTAGTCTTGTGAATAATGACCTTGACGGAGATGGCTAACGGTAAATGGAAGATCTAAGATGTGCGATTGTGAGTATAATAGTGCATAAGAGGCGCAGAACGGCGAGTAGAGTAAGGATAGTGTTGAAGTGAGAGCTCACGTTAAGGGGGGAGAATGTGCAACAACCTCATAGTAGTGTGACGACAGTAAAGGGTCGCGGATGGTGGTAGTGCATTTTGAAGGCTAATCCTAAGGATGGCTGACTAATATTGGCCAAGGAGTGATGACCGATAGAGACGTGATGACCGGTGAAGGTGCGTGGTCGATGTTAGTAGTAGTTGGTTACGTTGAAGTGTTAGAGATCTGGGTTGAGGGAGAAATTGTTTGGATTCTCCCTAAATCTCATAAATGAAGAGTGCATGATGTTGACTAGGAAGATTAAAAGATTACTCAATACTAGAGAATGAAAAGGATAAAAGTTTGAAGGGCTAACGCATAAGAAGATTAATTGATCATTAATGGTTTGCTTCTTAAACTTCTCATTGCAAGCTATAAAAAGGATGTGTGTGTATTGAGAAAGTCATCCTCTAGGTGAGAAAGATTATCCTCTTAAGACTTTTGAGTGATCAGTGTTCTTGGGTTCTTTGAGTGGTGTAAGGTGATGGTAGGCCTTGTGGCGCTCTTGAGTGATTGGTGTTCTAGGATTTCTTGAGAGATGTGAATGTGTAAGGATTTTGGAGTTCCATCCCTGAAAAACTCGTGTTACTTATAATGGCTGTATTGATTTATGAAGATAGTGGATTTCCAATTTTTCCTTGTAAGGAAATTGTGGATGTATACATGCTTAGCCGAACCACGTAAAGTTCCCTAGGAAATGTGAGATGTGTGAGGATATTCAGGTTTCATCCATGCAAAACTTGTTTAGCCTATAACTGTTGTATTAGTTTATGAAGATAATGGATTTCTCTAGTGAGGGAACTGTGAATGTCTATATGTTTGGCCAAACCATGTAAAAAACTGTTGGTATTGTCTTTTTCCTTGTGCTCCTCGTATATGTGGTTCTTGTTTGTATGCTCCATAATTCCCAATATGATATATTACGGTTATCTCTGACTAAGACTTTTTAATTATTTTTATTCTTATTTTTATTTTATTTTTTAGAAACTTGTCATTATTCTTGAGCAATTAACTAAGTCTCATTCATGCTGGTGGATTGGACTAGGAAAAACTTTTTTGTAGATCCACTATCAATAAATTTGATCGGTGAGAGAATTTGTGGTGGAGGATAAATTCAGAGTTATCCTCGAGGAAATTGGGTGAAATATCCTAAGAGTAACTTCATGTTAAAATGGGTTATCTCGAATATACTAAGGATAGTACTTTTTCAGGAACTTCTCATTTATTAGTATCAATTGCCTATCGCCAGTTTGAGTAATCAGGCGATATGCACCGTTCGAATAGATTGTCTCTATTACGAATGGTCCTTCTCATTTAGGTTCGAATTTACCTTTCTTCTTGGAGTCGAGGATTATTGGTCATCGAGCAGCGAGGACCAAATCTCCTTCCTTAAAGTTTCTTTGTCGTACTTTCTTGTTGAAAGCCCTCGACATCCTGGCTTGGTAGAACTCAATGTGTTGTTGAGCCTCCAAGCGCTTTTCATCCAACATCTCGAGCTCTTAGAGATGTTTCTGATGTTGTTCCTCCGTCGTCATCTCGGTTGCAAGGGCAATGGCAATGCGAAGTGACAGGAGTTGGACTTCCAGTGGAAGAACTGCTTCACATCCGTAGACCAAAGAGTAAGGGGTAGCTCCGGTCGGTGTGTGTATGGTGTGTGATATGCCCAGAGTGCTTCTCTGAGTTTATCGTCCCAATCTCGCGTGTTGGTTTTCACAAGTTTTGACAATATCTTGATGATCGCCTTGTTGAATGCCACTGCCAATCCGTTTGTAGCGGGATTGTAGGCCGTTGATGAGACGTCTTGAATCTTGAATTTCTCGCAAAACCTGAGAAAAGCATTGCTGATGAATTGAGGACCATTGTCATGTATGATCCATCTCAGCACACCGTGTCGGTAGATGACGTGGTGTTTGATAAACCTAATGATATTGTTTGTCTTCACTTCCTTACGTGGGATTGCTTTAGCCCACTTGAAGAAGTAGTCGATCATCGCAAGAATGAACCGATCACCTTTAATCGACGGAGGAAAAATAGGACCTACAATGTCCATTCCCCATGTCTTGAACAGCCAGGATGTAGCCGAAGGATGCAATTGTTCTGGAGGCTAATGCATGTAGTTAGCGTGAATTTGACATGCGTGGCACTTTCGAGTGTACTCGATTGCGTCGTTGAACATCATTGGCCAGAAGTATCCCATTCTCCTGATACGATCATAGAGTTTGGGACCAAGCTGGTGTGCGCCACATTCCCCTCTGTGTGCTTCCCTAAGGACTTCTTCCACCTCTTTGTTTGAAAGACACCGTAGCAGCAAGCCGTCATACCCACGATGATATAACATCTGGATCTCTGTATTATAGAAGAACCTTGGGGCTCTTTGACGGATCGATTCTCTCCCCTTCGCGTCCTTCGGCAAAATGCCATGCAAGATCGTAGTTGATAATGGGGAAACACCAATCTCGGGGTTCCAATTTAGCTTGGGTTGTGTATACCTCTTTGGTAACCACCCCCTTGTCTTCCTCTTCCTCATCATATATCAACACGAATAGTTAATGAGTTCTAACCATGACTAATTGTTCACTCTCAGGAGGTTGCGCTAACGATACTGCCAATGTCGCTAATGCATCCGCGTAAGCGTTCTGGAGGCGCGGAATATACTCGATGAAAAACTCTTCAAATGAGTCTGCCATCTCAACAGCCACCTGGTGATATAGGATCAAATCTAGATTTCTAACTTTACAGTCCCCACGGATCTATCTGACTATGAGCTGGGCATCCCTGAAGGCTTCGAGATATTTGACCCTCAGCTCTTTAGCGAAACTGAGTCTAATAAGCAACGCTTGTATTCGGCCACATTATTAGAGGTTAGCTCGGTCAGCGAATAAGCCCGAGGCATGACATGTTTCCTTGGAGAAACTAAGACAACTCTGACTCCGACAGAAATCTTAGAACATCTGAGGGTGCTCACCACATTGGTTTCTCAAGAAGCTCCATCAAAATACAATCGCCATATTTATTGATGCGACGTAGTGTTAACTTCGTGAGCTTCATCTGGTAAATCATCATATAATTCAGCTACGTCCATCGTTGGGTTTGCTGACAAAAGATCAGAGATTGCTTGTCCTTTGACTGACTTCTGTTACTTGAAGTGCAAGTCATATTGGGACAGGAGCAAGGCCTATTTTTCCAAACGCCAACTCCTGGAGGCCGGTTGTGTCATGAATATCTAGATTGGATTTACATTAGAGATAACATAAATCGTCTGTCCGACTAGGTAGTGTCGCATCTTCTAAATCGCGAGCACCAATGCAAGGCACTGCTTCTCGATAAGTGGATAGCGGGATTCAGCACCTACTAAAGTTTAGCTTAGGCAATACACTGTTTGTTCATGAACGATGTCATCGTCTTGCGCAAGTAAAGTGCTTAACGAGTAGTTCGTCGCCTTGGTGTAGATCAAGAATGGCTTACCCAACTGCTGTTCAACGAGAATAGGAGGATTTGTAGATATGCTTTGATATCCTCGAACACCTTCTGACAAGCGTCATCTCAAACAAATGACACACCTTTCTTGTTCAGCTTGGAGAATGGCTGACACTTTCTGGATAGATTCGAGATGAACCGTCAGATATACGCTAATTGCCCCTATAACCCCCTGAGTTCTCTTAGATTCTTCAGGGGTTGCAGCTCTTGTATCGCTTTCACTTTATCAGGGTCAACGTGAATGTCCTTATTAGTGACGATGAATCTAAAGAATTTACAGCTGGGCATACCGAGGAAAGACTTGGCAGGGTTCATCTTCAGCTGATGAGCTCGCATGAGTTCGAACACCGTCCTCAAGTCTTTGATGTGATTGTTTTTACCGCGGCTCTTTACAACTAAGTCATCAACATAGCATTCGACCATTTTCTAGAGATGTTCCTGGAAAATCTTTGTCATCGCTCGCTAGTACGTGGGGCCCACATTTTTCAGGCTGAATGGCATGACGGTGTACCAGAAGATACCGAGAGGAGTCCTGAACGCCGTGTATTTTGCATCATCGGGGTGCATCTTGAGTTGATTATAACCCAAAAGCCATCCATGAAGGACAATCTCTCGAATCCACACGTATTGTCGATGATGACATCGGTGATTGGAAGGGGAAAGTCATCCTTCAAGCATGCGGCGTTCAGGTCTCTATAGTCGATGCAGATTCTGATTGTCCCATTCTTCTTCAAGACTGGGACAATATTCACCACCCAATCTAGATGATGTACCTTCGTGATAAAACCTGGCTCGATGAGCCTTTTCACTTCCGTCACAACTGCTTCCATGATCTGTGGACGAAATCGTCTTTGCTGTTGCTTGACAGGTTTTGTATCTAGCTTGATATTGAGGCGGTGTGTCGCCACATTTGGGTCGAGCCCTGGCATATCTTCGTAGTTCCAAGCGAACACATCGATAAATTCCCTAACAATAGCAATTAATTCCTCCTTTTCATCTGGGGGAAGACTACCGCTTATGAATATAGGCTTCGGATTAGCTTCGTCGCCCATATTGACTTGAACGACTATGTCTTCGGTTGGAGGTTCTCTTTGCTCAAACTGGTCTCCATACTGCATATTGAGGTGATGAATCTACGGGTCTTCCCATGTTGGCATCTCCTCATCGTCCTCCATAGTGGTGGGGTCAGGTGTAGCCATATTTGACATTAGACCCTTGAAAGACTCACCGAGGTTGATATCAGAATCTCATGCGGACGTGTCAGATGAATATCCATCTTCTGCACCGGGTAATTGGTTGTCAATCAACCAAGAGCATTCGTCTTCTGAGGAGGATACATATCCCAGTCCTCTCCTGAATGCATAGTAATTATCAGGTTTCCCTCTTGGGACATATGCAGCTTTGGGCGGGACTTGAGAACCTCGTCCAAAACAAAGACCTTCCCCTTACGCAAAGTTGTACCCCCATTTTTCCATGAGGTTCTGTGCTTCTGGACTGTATCTGAATAGATGGAGGCCAGGCTCGTTGTCATCTACGTCCTCCCCCAAAAAGTAGTTCGGTGTTGGAATTGCATCTCCTTTACTGTAGACCAAGTCTTTTTCATCACTTGTTCTACCCGGGATGATGAGTGTTATCCCGAAAGAGTTTTGGAACTGTTTTTGCGCTATACAAGATGACCGAGTAGGTAAGTGCAACTCAGGGTCATCATACAATCCCGTCACCACATCAGCAAGTGACAACGAGTACTCTAAACCATCATTTATTGCTTCATCTGCAAGTTGCCAATTACAACCATTGTTCATCGTCAAGATTGATTATAACAGATACAATGTCATTTATAACAAAACCGCCATCGTAATCAAGCCCGGCTTCGGTATCAGCTTCCCCACCGCTATCCGTGCCTTCGGCAGATGATTCAGTATCAGACTCATTGCCGTAAAAGAGGGAGTCGGTAAAATAATTCTCCAATCCTTTAAATGATTGCTTGTCCGCTACCACTGTCTTGACCTCATTATTCGTGTGTACATATTTCAGACACTAATGAAGAGTGGAGGGAACTATAACATTATTATGGATCCAAGAGCGACTCAATAATAAGTTATAGGAAGTCTCTGCGTCAATCACATAGCATGTGACTTCAGACTTCAAATCTCTCATTTGGCACTTCACCAAGATTTTACCAAGCGGCTGAGACCCGCTGGTGTTAAATCTATAGATCACGGTACCTGTTGATGCCAGCTTATTGGTAGGAATCCTGAGGCTATACATGAGGTGCAAGAGCATGATACTCATAGCAGAACCCGGATCAACTTGGATCTAGTTGACCTCACTGGAGCCAATGTACCTGGTGAAATAAAGCAGCCTGTCATAATTTGAATTTTTCGTCTGCATGTCCTCCTTGTAAAGGTGATATAGGGGAGGCGTTCGGCCACAAGATTGCACTGTTTGGCCACTGATGATTCCAGCTCTTCAGGAGCTAGCTTGATCTAAGTGAGGAAGACCTCAGAATCAGCGAGGGCTTCTTGTAAGGCTTCCCGGGCCTCTTTGGACAACTGCAGTAGCTCATAAAGTATTATCCTCGCTAGGATGTTAGCCAGTTGAGCTATCACATCGAAGCGGTATGTGGAGTTCGAACTTTCCAGTTTGTCTCTTCCAATAGGGCGATTGAATCGAGATTGCTTCAGGGGTTGAACCTCCTGAGGTTGCTTCTCCTTCAATTTGGCCGCGTCCTCCTTGGTAGTTGCCTGCTGCTGTGCCTTTTTAGCATGCGTAAGGGGAGTTATCGCCACTCCTAGCTCTGTCAATGTCTTAGCATTCGGGTCAGGAGCTTCGGGGTACTTGTACCTGTACTCGTGTCCGCTCCTGGTGGCAAGGACTTCAGGTTGCTCTTCAGAGAGTTAGAACGTCACCATCCATTCATCGTCCTCCTCCAAGATTGCTAAAGTAGCGTGGCAAAGTTTCTCTTTCCCCTTTGATTTCTTGCCAAATGAAGAAGGTGCCCACTGCTCATCTTCGAGTAGGTCAGGATGGACCCAAAGAATCGCACCATTAGAGGTGATGTGCAGTACAAAACCCTTTTCACGCTACCCGTGAAGATCATCATTCACTGTCTTCACCCCCACTTTGATGACGGGCTTCAGTTGGAACCACGTTAAAGGCACAGATCCAAATTTGATGGATACTACGTTCGTTCTCACCTTCTTCTCTTTGGACGGCTTTGGGGTAATGACCCCCACATCAATCAAGGCTTGAAATTTATCCTTGAGATGGTAACACGCCTTCGTCGGGTGGTGCACCGCCCTATGGTACGCACAGTATTTCAGCTCCGTGATCTTATTGGCCTCCTCCCAGTTCACAATCGGTGGCAGCTGGATCTTATTGTTCTCCAGGGGGTATTTGAAGATCCAAGGAACCTCATCATCCTTGAAGGAGTAGATTTTGGGGAATCTTGAACCATAGGGCTTCTATTGGTGCGACCACTACTGCCATTGGGGCTGTGATTATTGCAGCGCCCGCTGTTGAGGCTGTTACTGTGATTACAGCTAAAATGTTTAGTTCACGACCGTCATTCTCGCCTGCTCTTTGCCTTCACTGCGTGGGATGAAATTTCATTTAGGAGCTTCTGCCGCCGGCTGGCCTCTTTCTGCCTTCTTCCTCTTGAGGAACCGCTCAGCTTGCTCCCCACGCACCTTCAGATCCTTCCATGTA
>JBAKGM010019622.1:0-10267 GCA_037177215.1 Asparagus racemosus | reverse complement strand
TATATATATGTATTTTTGGTGAATTGTAGAGAGGTGAAATCATTGAGGATGGTGGTACACTTGCACTTCTGAAACTCTATCTCGGGTACTCACTCCTCATCAGTGGACAAGAGCACAGGCGGCTATTTATACCCAGATGCAACCACTAAGGATTATTGTGTAAGTGTTAAGGTGTTAGCTATTTCCAAAAGTTTTTTTCCTACATATGTCTAAATTTGCATTATTTACTTACACTTGAATATTTTTACGTGGTGTAGAATCAAGTCAACGAGAAGGCAACCTCATCAGGGGTCGATTCCACCATAAAGGATGATACAACTGCTTTCACCCAATTATTAGATTCCCTGCATGGAGGGCATCACGGTATCTATGATAGAGATCAGGGCCCCCAGATCTTATTTGAGGGCGTCCTCTATTTCAGGAGTTAGCGCTAATCAAGAGCTAACTCGTGAGGTGGCAGATTTTTGTTCTCGGTTATCTTAGATGGACAAGCTTAAGGCTCATATGCCATGGCTTCGCAGCCAGATGGTACTTATGCTAACATACACATATAAACTCAAACTCTATGACACTAAAAATCATATTTGAATCAAAATTGATATTATCCAGTCGAAACTGCCTTAATTTCTTAAACTAAGCCTACTGGCGTGGCGAGGGGCGTTATGGTAATTGAGGGGTGTTTGTGAGGGGTTTCTTGAGCTTGGTGAAATTACTACAGAGCGATTTGTGAAGGTTTTTTGGGCATTTTTGTGGGGTTTTTTTTCAATGGTTCTTGGGTGCATGGAGGATTTATGGAGAGACAAATTAACAGGTGGTGAAGGTGGAAAGAATGAGAGTATATGCTGTGATTTAGCTGGGCGTTAAGAGAGGAGGTGTTGGATTAATGCATTTGGTAAAGTTTTGAGAGAGTTTGAATTTGGTTTGATTTTTGTACACTTATATTTCAATGTGTGGGTATACAAATAGTAGAACATACATGTGTACACTTATATTTGAACATGTTCAATCGATTTGTATGAATGGATACACACATACCCATACACCTTCATACTCACACACATCGCTATTATGTTATAGGTGAATTCTAAGAGCACTTGTCCTTTTCCACCTCCTCAACCTTCCACTGATCCTCCTTTCACTCGTCATGCTCCAATTTCTCAGCCTCAAATTGATCCATCAACTTCTGCTCGTCCTGATATGGCTACTCACCCTACTTCTTCTAGTACTCAGGATTTAGCTTTGGGTTTCACTCAGGGCTTATCATAGGAGGATATTGCTAGGATGTTTGGGGACTTGAGACGTCCAGGCCTGTCCCAAGAGGATGTTCTCCGGGGAATTTCTATAGTTCCCTGACCAGATTAGACCAGTCATTTTTTGTTTTGGATATTACACACATTTTGGATATTAGACACATAGATATATTATATGTATTTTATTTTAATTTGTCGTATATTTGAGACTAGTAGACTTTTTCCACTTTATGTGTTTTTTTTTGCTAATTGTTGGGTTGAATGTGTTTTACGACATAAATCATTGCTTTTTTTATTTTATTGTAAGATTTTGAATTATGTGCATGGGATGTATAACTTGAATTGTAAACAGGAAGCAATTATGTACTAGTGTTTGAATATAAAAGAAGGATTCAAGAATCTTTTTAAAAAGTTTGGTACGTTAGACTATAGTACAATATTTGTTTGGATTATATATTGTGTGATTTTTGTTTAGTGTTAAAGAGCCAAAGTCCTGTTCATTTTACATCACAAAATATATGATGGGTTAGACTTTAAAATATATGAAATCAATATGTGTTTCATATTATTTAGACCTTTCAGTACACGAACAAAATGTGTGCATGTACATGAACTCCCTTCGAACATATGTTTTTATGTATGAAGTAGATGTATGTATGTATTATTATAGTATCGAGTTATGTACTGTACTTTTCTCTCAAAGATTGTTTACATCTCATGTAAGGAACCTAACTCACTTTGAATCATTTTCAAACATAGATCTCGATCAGATAATCTTAAACTGTCTGAATAGTTTCTGTTAGATTAGCTAATCAATTAGCTACAGTAACCAAAATCAAAATTAGCCGTTGAATAGTTTCTGTTACAGACTAATCAATTAGCTAATCAATTACCTACAATAACCAAATCAAAATCAGTCATTGAATAGTTTCCATTATAGTGGCTAATCAATTGGGTAATCAATTACCTAAAGTACCCAAATCAAAATTAGCCATTGAATAGTTTCTGTTATAGTGCCTATTTATAGCCTATAGTAGCCAAATCAAAATCAGTCATCGGATAGTTTCTATTATAGTGGCTAATCGATAGGCTAATCAATTAGCTATAGTAGCTAATTTACAAATTTGCCATTGCTTCACTAAAATGACCTTATCTTGAGTTCTACAACTTTGATTTGACTCAAACCTAATTCATTAGATTTGTAATTGAAAGACAATCTTATATGTTTCTCAACTGGATCAAATAAAATTATCTTGAGAGCTTTTACTTGAAACACATTATAGCACCTCCAATGATGGACTATCGTGGTCATTTTTGCTTCGATTTTTTAGGCTTTTTTTTGGGCTTCATTGAGCTTCAATCAGGCTTAACATATCTTCATGTAAGCTCTTATTTATTTTCTTCATTTTTTCTGTAAATTTATTAAATAAATGATATTAGACAATATATTTATTAAATAAAATAGATAATGAGAGTGTAAAAGGGTAATATAATATAGTAATTAGGTTAAAGATAGAGCATATGCAAGTTGACCCTGGGTCCACGATTAGTATCATTATGAGGAGAATATTGCACTTCATTTAGATACCATTATGATGACTCTGTCACACTGACACCAAGATCTTTAGGTTCAACACTAACAGTAGTAATTCATTGGGAAAGATAAAGCTCAAGCTCTGGATTGGTGAATTAAATTTGACATAACATATTACATCATTGACGTTGAACCGTCATAAAACATCCTACTTGGGTAGCCCTAGATCTAGAAAAATATGCTTATCCTCTTCACCCTAGACCAGTGCATCAAATGCAACAATCTAGATGAGATAGAATGCAAAATCTACACAGAAGAGGCCTCAAAACTACTGCATCGACTGACGACTCTATCAAGATGATCATTGTGATGAGGACATAGCAAATGTGCTCACTATTGGGGACCCCCGTGATGTCTCTGAAGCAGGCATGAAACTGACCAAGACTTCTACCCTTGTCATCAATCCCAGTGTAATAGATTTTAAGGCTGATTGTGACACTGCCACTATTATGGATGCTATAATGACTATCGACAAAGTTATCCATTTCGATTACTCCTCGTGTATGACTACTATCTTCGATGCTAGGAGGATAATCCCATAGCAAATACCATTTTTGAATGCTGAGAAACACTCCATATGCATGTAGTCGGGACAGGTCGAAACTACCAAAGGATTGAGAACCAATGTGAAGTATACTTTGTAGTACCAACGAAGTTCAAGAATCAGACAACAATATACTTTGAGAAGGCTCACCCGACTTCTGCTCGGGCCTCTGATGATGAGTTCAATGAAGAAGTCCCATAGTTCTACCACTATAGCTCTAAAGCTCATGGGTAAATGCAGCATTAGGGGTACAACCTCGACGCTCGACAAGGGTTCAATTTCGGCAAAGGTCATGTTTCCCGTGTGAAACTCGAGAACCAAAGACTATTATGACAAGATGAAGAGAGGGCTTGGATATGTGATTCCCCCAAAGCTTAAGAACTAGAATGTGATTCTCCGGGCATGTTTAGTGACCATTCCTATGACACAAAGATGTGAGATTAGGATGCCGATATAGGCATGACTTTTAAACACTTGTTAGTCAATATGGTATCCGTTAGCCACAATAAAGAGAAATCCCTGTCGCTATATTATAATGGCAATGTATCCTTTTGATCTCAATAACTAGATGGTTAGTGGGAAACATGATTCAAACAATCTGAACCTTCAGCCAATGGCAAATGCAGAAAGTTGATTTTGGTTTTGGGGCTGCTTGTAAACCCATCTTTAGTAACACAAGTTTCCCTCTAGATGAGTGCTAAGACTTGATCGCTTTGTTGTGAGAGTATATTAATGTGTTTGAGTAGACTAATGAAGATATACCCAATCTTGACCAAGATGTCACCAATCACCACCTCAATATCAAGCCTGATGCAAAACCAATTGTCCATCTTCAACGATGGTTTAAGCCAAATATAATGCAAAACATTGATGATAGGTGCAAAAGCTCCACAATTCTAAGTTCATCAAAGAAGTTTATTTACCAAAGTGGTTATCTAACATCACTCCTGTCCCTAGGAGCAATAGTACTATCGATTTTAATTGACTACAACAATTTGAAGGCCGCATGTCCTATAGATGAATTCTCACTGCCGATCACCGACATCATAATCGATAACACATGTTGTTTAGAACGTATGTTATTTACGGATGGGTATTCCTGTTACAACCAAATTAAGATGCATGAGAATGATTGGGAGCATACTGTTTTCAGAACCCAAGGAGGTGTTTGCTTATACGGTGATGCCATTTGGCTAAAGAATGCCAAAGTCAAGTATCAACACGCAATGAGCAAGATCTTCAGTGACCATCTATGAAACACTATTGAATGCCACATGGATTATCAGTCAAGAGTAGACAAAAGAAGACCACCTTGTGATCTAAGAATGGCTTTCGACAGCATCATAAAGCATGACCTCAAGAGGAACACAGCTAAGTCCTTCTTTGAAGTCTCTAGTAGAAAATTCCTCGGATTAGTCATCATTACAAAAGTAATCCATGTTGACCTAAACAAGATAAAGGCAACCCTAGAAATGCCTCCTCCATGAAATATCATACAACTTCAAGATTTTTAAGGCTGGTTGGCATATATTTAAAGATTTATCTCAAATTTCCCTAGTCGATGCCAACCTTTCTTCAAGCTAATGTGCAA
Source organism: Asparagus racemosus (assembly GCA_037177215.1). Taxonomy (NCBI): domain Eukaryota; kingdom Viridiplantae; phylum Streptophyta; class Magnoliopsida; order Asparagales; family Asparagaceae; genus Asparagus; species Asparagus racemosus. The sequence continues at coordinate 5,288 of JBAKGM010019622.1, read as the reverse complement.
GAATATTTCCTTTATGTGGGATGAGGAATGTCAGAAGGTGTTCAATGAGATTAACACTGATCTTACCATTCCTTCGGTTCTTGTCATGCCAGTCATGGGGAAGCCATTCATCTTATATATGACGTCTCTCGATCACTCGCTAAGTGCCACGTTGGCCCAAAAAGAATGATCAAGAGCATGAATAGGTCATGTACCTTACCTACTTGATGGTAGGAGCTTAGCATTGATACAATCCAATTGAGAAAGAATGCTTAGCTCTCGTATTCGCAATTTAGAAAATGTGACATTACCTAGTCGAGCAATCCATCTGTATTGTATCCAGAGTAAATCCCCTCTAGATTTTAATGACAAAATCTACTTCACTCAACTTGTGGCTAGCTTAATTGGCCATTTTACTCTCTCAGTATGAGATGGAGTTCGTTTCCCAGAAGGCAATCATGAGTCAAGATTTGGCAAATTTTCTCTCAAATCATCCAGTACCTAGATACTCAAAACTCTATGAAGACATCCTAGATGAAATTTGTAAGGCCAACATTGTAACAAATGAACATGTCTAGACAATGTGGTTTGTTGGGCTTCTAGTGTGGGGCTAACGGTCACAAGTTGCCAGGATCAGGATTGTGTTCGTCACGCTAGGAAAGCATGTCATTCTGTGATCCTTTTCTCTGACAGAATCATATTCCAACAATGAGGCAGAATACAATGCTTTGTTGATCAAACGCAAATTGGCAAAAGAACTAGGGGTTGAATATCTCAATGTCAAAGGAGATTCTTAGCTCATATTTAAGCAGATCAATGAAGAGAACTCAGCCAAACATGAAGATTTGCTCTCATAGAACCCTTACGTAGATGCATTGGCAAGATTGGTGGCTACTTTGGGATTGCCTCATGAAGCCTATTGAGACGTGATTGTAGATAGTCAGTATTTGTATTGTCTGAAATTAGAACTCAAGACATTCAAAGCTACTAAGGTTAATACAACGATGGTCATCCTAGGGGGTCGAGATTAGCAATTGCTCATCATTGATTATGTTCTTTAAGGAATCCTATGAGAGGATCCAAAGAAGGCAGTCTTAGTAACAAGGCGCTCGGCACAGTTCTACTATGATGCTAGCACAAGACACTCTATTGTGGCTCATTTGATAGGGTACTTCTAAGATGCCTATCCATGATGGAAGACAAAATAGCAGTGAAGGAAGCCCATAGGGGTATGTGTTGGGCTCATCAACTAGGTCTAAAACTTCATGAGGGACTTTGACACTTAGGATATTATTGGCCAACAATGGTCGCCAATGCAATGGAACATGAAACGTAATGCCCTGATTGTTAATATCATGCTGATTTCATCTATTGAGCACCATAATATCTCCATCTGACTATGTTTGTCCTTTTAAAATATGGGGTGTGTATATTATTGGCTCGATAAGTTTGTCGTCTACTAGAGGGCACTGGTTCATCTTCCATAACTGCTTATTTCTCAAAGTGGGTCAAAGCAGTACTACTAAAAGAGATAAAGACCAGAAATGTGGTCAGTTTCCTCAAACACCATGTCATAGATCATTTTAGCATACTTAAATAGATTTTCCATGATAACAGGCCTTAGTTAATTAGTTATGCATACAGGTAGTTGTAAGACAAGCTATTGATTGAAAATGTTTCCTCTACACCTCGTTCACATTAGTCTATGGGTGTACATGCATACTTAATTAGATTTTCCAATGGACTGGTAGAAAACTTCAATAAGACCATTATCAAGATAACGAAGAAATTCATCTCTGAGGACAAACATGATTAGGATGAGAAGTTGTGTGAGTGCCTATGGGTCTATCACATTATGCTCAGAATATGACATGGAACACCTTGTTCACCTTAGTCTATGCGTGTGAAGTTGTTACCTCGTTAGGACAACAAATTTCATCACTTTGCATTGCATTAGCAACACCGATGATCTCAGATGATATTGCTAAGCTTCGCCTTTAAGAGTTGGAAGCATTAGAGGAGAAGTGCCGGGCCACTCAACAATGCATCTAGCTTATCATGAACGACTCTCAAGAGCATTCAATAAGAAAGTTAGGAAGAGAGTGTTCTAGAAGGGCAACATGGTCATGGCAATATGAAGACTAATGATCCCAACGTATAGCTCTTGAAGGAAGTTTGATAAAAAAATAGGAATGACCATTCATAATAGAGTTCGTCTATTTGAATGGTGCATATCATCTCATTGATGAGAAAGAGAATATACAGATGTTCCCGATCAATGGCTAGCACTTAAGGAAATGTTACTCCTAATCCCCTGGCGCTACATAAAAATTGGGTGTTCTCCAAGTTTTAGCAACTTGTCAAGTTGTTAGCTAGGGAGTGTTTGTGTAACCCAAGGGGTCCTTATATAGTAAAATTGTATTTGACGAATAGTTGTATAAGTATTATAAGAAATTGTGACAATGGCCAAGTATCATGCCCACAACAAGTATAAGTGTTTTCAGTGATAACATTAAAAGTAAAGTCGCATGGCATACAAAAGACAGATACTAAACAAATATAGAGATGGAAAAAAAGAGAGCAAAAAGAAAAGAACAACTTCTAACCTCCTAGCTCCTATAATATCATCGCTCAACATAGCTTGTAGCTCCTTTCACGAGTGGCCAATTCTTTCTAGAAGCCCTTCACTACCGATTCTTGAACATGTTGATAAAGAGTCGCGTCATCCACATTGGCAAGTTTATTAAGCTTGGCTTGAGCGTCAACAATCTCCTACTCTTTCAGCACAATCTCATTCTAGATTTTGAGATCTTCCTCACCAAGGGACTTTGTCTATGCTTGAACTTCATGCAAGTGTTTCACCCTCTTTTCAAGTATGGACTGCCAATATTTGAGTTGCTTCTTTACCACTAGACAAATTGTTGCGTTATTTTGACATCCGCTTTATAGAGATTGACATGGGTACTCGCGTTGATCTTCAATTAAGCCTTGAGATCACTTAGGACATGGGTACTCGCGTTGATCTTCTCCTAAACCTCAGCTCACTACCCCTTGATCTTGGCGAATAACTAATCATAAAGGCCTTGTGTAAGAAGTTTAGCCTCTGATATTCACAATTCTTGCCACTCAACCACCTTAGCAATGAACTCACCTTTGATCTCTGAGAGAGTGGCAATTACGTCAGCTTGAGAAAGGGTCTCAAAGCTATCCACACAACTATTCAAAATACGGTGTAAGTTGTTTTGTTGAAAGGTAGCTCTCCTCATCACAATTAAGAGAAGTCACCTCAAGTTGCTATCAAAGTCGTCAATAGATTCAGCTGCAAATCGGTTAGTAGCCTCTTCATCTTCATCTGCCGAATGGGGAAGAGGAGATAAAACTGGTGGTGGATGTAACAACATGGCAACATATGTGTTTGGTAAATATGAGTGTACCTAAAGTTGCAAGTATACAACTATCAAGTTATACTACAAAAAGTTATTAATCCCACGAGAACGATGTTGTAAGAGTTAATCAATATCGGTTCTTATGTTGTATGTGTGACAATTAGGAGTGTGATAAAAGAAATGTGATGAAAGTGAGTGTGGAGGGTTTAAGAGAGTGTTTGTGATTGAGTGCAAATAAAAAGAAAATGAGATTGAGAGTGGAAAGATAAAATATGGTTGTGAACATGTGCAATTAAAACAAAATGAGATTGAGAGAGGAGAAATAATTATGAATAAAATGAAGGAAAATAAAGAAGGTAATAACGGAAAATAAAGAACAAAGAGGAAGATCAAGAATGTAAAATATAGAGGATTAATTAAAGATATGAGGAACCTAGAATAGATCCACTTAGCTAATCTCAATCTTATGTGAATAAGTAGGAGATAAAGCTAGTTTCAAACAATTTCTGGAATTCCCACAAATATTAGCTCCACATTTAAAAAAGGGCAATTTCCTAGAGGGTTCTAGCCTCAAGGTGAATTAAAGAAAAGAAAAATATATAAAATATAACTAATCCCAAGATGGTTCTAGCCTCAAAGTGAATAGTGCAAGAGAATAAAATCTAAATTACAAAATAAATACAAGAAAATAAAGACATGAATGTAAATCTACTTTGCAAAGCATTAAATAAGCAAGAAAGAAAATATTATAAGAAAAGAAAATAAAGGAATAAAAAGCAAACCCTCATCTTCATCTTATCTTCATCTTCATCCTCTTCATCCTTGGACAAAAAGAAGAAAAGAAAATATGAAGGGGTGAAAATGTTTTTTATTAATTGCAACAAAAAGTTATAAATTTGGATGGTCTTCTCAATTAAGAGTAACCCACCTCTTCAATTGGAGTTTTTACAAAATATTTCACACTCAAATCTCTCACCCTCTACCCCTATTTATAGCTTACAGTAATGAAGGAGAACCCTTGGATGAAACTTAGCAACTAAGGAATATAATATCAGTCATTAAACCAAATCTGTTGCAAACCAATCGGTTGGCTAATCAGTTGGCCAATCGGTTGGCCGATCGGTTGGCTAATCGGTTGGCCAACTGATTAGCCAACTGATTGGTTTGCAACAGATTTGATTTTTTTGTGATTTTCTTGACCTGATTTCTTCATAGATCCTTGAGCTTTCTTGGGCCTTCTTTTGTCTTCATATTTGGACTTCAATAAATGGCAGAAAATCAGCGAGTTTGTGTCTTTTGGGCTTTCATTCATTATTTCTTCATTAACCTGCAAATTAAGATAAAAACAATTACTAGTGGTATATTTATTTATATAAGATAGATGATGAAGGTATAATTTTGTAATTAAAATGTGATTATCAAATACCCCCACACCTAAACTTTTGCTTGTCCTTTAGCAAAGAAAGAAATTGAAAGAGAAGGAAAAAAATCTTAACTCACTTTCGCAGGAATCACAGCTGTATTTAGAACATACAATAAGTCTTTAAACCCCTAAGTTACCCTAGTGGACGAGCTGTAGTCTCGTGAGAGTTTGCAAAGAATATACCCACAAAATTCGGTCAACTTGCCAATTAAAAAAATCAATGTATAATCAATTCACTTGATATATTTAAACATTCTAGTTGAAGGTAGTTTTTACTCAGTGAAACATTTTTATTTATAACTCCAAGGTAGATCTCTTGGAAAATCTTTTCATTATAGTTCTACAAAACCAAGTCTAACTTAAACGTTTAATTTAAAAGTTTTGAAAAGAACATGCTAACTCTTTGTTTTAAACAATTTTCATGTCTCTTAATCAATTTATTTTTCAAGACATATATACAAATATAACTATATATATAAAAACATTGTTAGTATATTTTT
>JBAKGM010019621.1:0-10268 GCA_037177215.1 Asparagus racemosus | reverse complement strand
ATGAAATACCTATCACCATTCATCTTTGCCTTTGATCGTTTGGTTATTTCATGTAGGGTTCCTCTCTTTCTCTTCTTTTGGAGGGAGGGAGGCTCTATCGGTGTAACAGGAAATGTACTTTTATAGGATGATATATTTGAAGTTTAATCAGATTTTAGGTTTTTTAATATTTAGTTAGGTATCTTTAGGTGTATTCATAAAATCGGGTATTTTCATCTGATTGATCTTCATTAAGGAACTAGAAATAAAATTAGTTGAAATGTAATTTTTATGTTTAGGATAATATTATGTGGAACTTTTAACAGAGAGTTAATAAAGGCTAATTTTTATCTAATAAAGAGTACAAGGACTAAATTGAGAAAAATGTACGGGGACCAAATTGAGTATGTAGTCCTAGCACTGGGACCAAATTGGCCTATTAGCCATAGTTAAAAGGGAAAATTGTCTCAAGCCCCCAAAAGTAATAACCTCATGTGACCTGGCCCTTCCACCTTTCCTCCATGTGGATTAACCCTAAAAAATGTCACTTTATGTAATTCATCCCTTTATTCCATGTCAACTAAGCACAAAGAGAGATAAACAAACATAAAAGTCAAAAATACTCTCATTTCCTCTTCTCTCTTCTTCTCTCTAGATCTAAATATGTTCCTCATTCCTCCTCTCCTCTCCTAACCCATTTTCTTCCTCCTCTCTCTCTCTTCCTCCTTTTTCTCTCAGACACCAACGTCCTCCTTAGCCACCGTCGACCTTGTGTGCATGCTCTGGCCATATTTTTCGCTCCTCTTCTCCCATTAATTTTACCCGATCTCTCTTTCTCCCCCCACCCCCAAAAAACTAAAAAACCCCTAATTTTCCTGACATTGAAGGCGAAGAGGTGGCAAAGAACAAGACGGAGGAGGCGGTGCTAGAGGAGGGTGAGGTGGAGCTCGAGGCGGCCGCTAGTTCCACTAAACATCCAAGTGATCGATTTTTTAAAGAAATTTGTAATTTCTATTTGAACATTGTGGAAAGATGAAAGATTTAAAGATATACCGGCTAAATATGATTTTTTTTTGACAATTTTTGATGTTAAATTCAAGGCCAAGGTGGAATATTAAGTCTAATGAGTTAGAAGTGAAGTCCAAGGGCTTCAATGTTAAGTCTATTGATTCGAATAATAAGTCGAATAGCTTGTATGTTAAGTCTATTGAGTTGAATAATAAGTCTAATTTATTGAATATTAAGTGCAATTGATTATGTGTTAAGTCCGGTTTGGTTCATTTTAAGTCTAGTTTGATTCTTGTTAAGTCCAGTTTGGTTCGTCTTAAGTCCAATTTGGTTAGTGTTAAGTCTAATTTAATTCGTTTTAAGTCTAATTTAAATCATGAAGTCTAATTCAACTTGTTTTAAGTCTAAAAACAAGTTAAATTAGACTTAACATGAATCATGTTAAGTATAATTCAACTTATTGTAAGTCTAATTTCATATTAAGTCCAATTTGATTCATGTTAAGTCTAATTTGATTCATATTAAGTCTAATTTAATTCCTTTTAAGTCTAATTTAAATCATAATTCAACTTGTTTTCAGACTTAACATGAATCAAATTGCACTTAACATGAAATTAAACTTAAAATAAGTTGAATTAGACTTAACATGATTTGAATTAGACTTAACATGATTATATTAGACTTAAAAGGAATTAAATTAGACTTCACATGAATCAAACTGGACTTAACTTGAATCAAATTGGACTTAACATGAAATTAGACTTAAAATAAGTTGAATTATGTTTATCATTATTCATGTTAAGTCTAATTTAACTTGTTTTTAGACTTAAAACAAGTTGAATTAGGCTTAACATGATTTAAATTAGACTTAAAATGAATTAAATTAGACTTAACACGAATTAAATTGGACTTAACACAAACCAAACTGGACTTAACAAGAACCAAACTGGACTTAACACGAACCAAATTGGACTTAATACATAATCCATTACACTTAATATTCAACAAATTAGATTTACTATTCAACCCAATAAACTTAACATACAAACCACTGGACTTATTATTCAACCCAATAGACTTAACATAGAAGCCCTTGGACTTCACTTCTAATTCATTAGACTTAATTTTCTCTCTTGGACTTGAACTTAACATCAAAAATTGTCAAAATAATCACATTTAGAATGTATATCTTTAAATCTTTCATTTTTCCACGATGTTCAAATAGAAATTACAAATTTCTTTAAAAACATCGATAGCTTGGATGTTTTGTGGAACTTGCGGTAGCCTCAAGCTCCACCTCGTCCTCTTCGGCACCGTTTCCTCCGCGTTGTTCTTCGTCACCTCTTCATCTTCAGTGTTGGAAAAAATGAGGGTTTTTTTAAGTTTTGGGGGGAAAAGAAAAAGAGATCGGAGAAAATTAGTGAGAGAAAAGGAGCGGAAAACATGGCCAGAGCGTGCACGCAAGGTCAATGGTGGCGGAGGGGGATGTCGGTGTCCGAGAGGAAAAGGAGGAAGAAAGAGAGGAGGAGAAGAGAGGAGGAAGGAGGGACAAATTTAGACCTAGAGAGATGGAGAGAGAAGAGGAAATGAGGGTATTTTTAACTTTTATGTTTGTTTCTCCTTCTTTGTGCTTAGTTGGCATGTAATAAGGGGCTGAATCACATGAAGTGATATTTTTGGGGCTAATCCACATGGGGGAAAGGTCCAAGGGTCAAGTCACATGAGGTTATTACTTTTGGGGTCTTGACACAAATTTCTTTTTTTCCCCAAAAATAAATTTATGCAGCTTTATTTTTATTTTTATTTTTTTAAAGAAATAGGAGAGCATGAATACATGTGATCCTGAATCTTTTTTTTTTCTTTTTTATGGGGGTAAAATCGCATTCAATTCCTCATTCGACTGTAAAGCATGTATGGACACCTTTAATCCAAGGATAGCGATGTAAAATAATTTGTACTCTATAAATTTTATTTAATTTAGTAATTAATACTAAGTTTTATTTTAATTTGACTAGTTTGGTTCTTTTCAAGTTACATGTTGAGCATCATCGGATATATATTTCAGATATTTTTGTTTTATTATTTGGATTCTGTAAAGTATTATATAAGTCCTTAATTTTCATGTTACTTTCAAAAGATTAAATTTAGAGCACGAGTTATCCGATATTTCTCTACTTTTACATGACGTGAATAATTAAAATAATTCTGAGATGCGGGTGGAGAATTGAATGATTTTTAAATTATGGGAGGAAAGAAGAAAAAGATATGGTGGAGGAAGAAAGTAAGAAAGAGTATAAAACCTCATACAAATATATCAATGTTTAGGGTAATTTTCTGAAAATCATATGAGAACTCGTGACGGTATTTTGAAATTTATTTAATAAAATTGAAATTTAGTTCTGGTATGTTTACTTAATATGCAGAGTACTTGGGGCAATTTGCCGAAAAAAGAAAAAAAAAGCTATGCAGATCACCAATCGGTCATAATTCGTAAAACACTAACAATAAAATTCAGATAATAACTCTAATTTATAACTCTTGTCCTCAAAGTGGGTGAGATTTGGACTGTTAGAGATGTGTTTGGGATGACTCGCCGCTGGCACTCGATGAGAAAGATGGCGATGCCCACTGTGCCAAGGTCAGGTTTTTGATAAAACTATATATATGAAAAAATAAGCAAGATATACTATTTTGCCGATGAAAGGTGAGGTTTGGGCTATCAGAGCAGACAATGCTTGAACGTTCTTCAAACATTGGACTCCAGCTAGATAAACTCGCGGAAAGCAGTAAGATTTTGATAATAATATTTTGCCTAGGATAAATAATTTGGAGGAGGATAATATTATTCTATTGATTTTCTTTCTTCGTTTTATTTTTTACTACTTTCAACTTACAAACCATGTATATATATATATATGCTATTGCAATGACTCATAGATTTCCTAGCAAAGACTCTTGAATTTCCCAACAACATTCATGCATCTACATATTCTTGCATTTGACTCCTCAAACAACTAAATGATCTTCTCAATTCCCAAGATAATTCAATCAACTTTACTTTCAACATTCTCCCTTAAACTTGATCCTTCAATCATGCCAAGCTTGCCTCGCAATAAAATAAACACATCATGCTTCAATGACTTAGTAAATATGTCAGCCACCTGATCTTGCGATTTCACAAACTCAAGCTCAACGTCCTTGTTCTTTACTTGATTGCGGATAAAATGATATCGAGTATCGATATGTTTGCTCCTCTCATGAAACACTGGATTTTTTTGAAAGTGGAATAGCCGACTTGTTATCAACACAAATTTTGGTTGGCTCTTCTTGTTTGAACTGAAAATCTTTGAGCAAATTTCTCAACCAAAGTGCATGAGTGACCCCAGATGATGCAACAACATATTCGGCTTCACAAGTTGAAAGAGTGACTATCGGCTGCTTCTTTGAAGACCAAGTAAAAGCAGTGTCACCGATAAAGAAATGTAACCAGTTGTACTCTTTCGATCATCAACATCTCCTGCTCAATCGCTATCAGTGTATGCAACAAGTTCAGAGTTGTTAGAACTTGAATAAAACAAATCGAAATCTATTGTACCTTTGATGTACCAGAGAATACTCTTTGATGCCAACAATTGTGAAGACTTTGGATCTTCCATGTATATGCTTACGAGCCCAACACCATAGAGAATATCGGCCCTTATGCAAGTTAGGTAGCGAAGACTACCGACCAAGCTTTTGAAATAAGTTGCATCAACTTTGCTTCCACCATCTTTCTTGGACAACTTGACTCCACATTCAATAGGAGTACTCACATGATTGCTATCCTTCATATCAAACTTATCAAGAATTGTCTTTTCATATCCCTCCTAAGAGATAAAAATTTCATCTTGACCTTGCTTCACCTTGATGCCAAGATAATAAGACATGAGTCCGATGTTTGTCATCTCGAACTCACGAACCATGGAGCTTTTGAACTCATCGAACATGTGTGGATTACTTCCTGTAAAGATTAAAGCATCCACATACAAGCATAGAATAAGAGTATCTCCAGCTTCATTTACCTTGGTATATAAGGCATGCTCATAAGGACATTTAGAAAAATTGTGAGCTCGAAAGTATTCATCAATTATGCTATTCCAAGCTCTTGGTGCCTCACTACAATATATTTTATGACACATATAAAAGTGTCATTTATTTACAAATAATTAAACAATAATGACACAAATAAAAAATGTAGCAAATCATGACACATATTTGTGTCATTAGATAAACAAGTAAATATAATTGAAAAAGACTAATAGTCCAACATAGATTATGAGAGGATCTATTAATGGGCTTAAATAATAAATCTTATATTTTAATTATGATGATTATTAAACATTTATGATAATGTTTAAGCTAAAAAACTCTATAGTTAAATGTACTTTGGTGAGAGTAATCCTAGGAAGGGTGACATTCTGTAAAGTTTTAATGTTGAATGATGATACTCTTTATTTTTTATGGTCTGGACACAACTATGTGTCACAACTCTTAACACATATATGTGTCACAAGTTTTGTAACACATGTATGTGTCACCACTCTCGACATATATATCTGTCGTGAGTTTTGTAACACATTCACACCTATGTAGAAAGACGCTCTCTACACATGCTCTAACCACACTTTTGGTATGTGTCGTGCTCTATTTATGCGACACAAAAATGTGTCACGTTGAGATAAAAAATATATCATAATTTCCCACTTTTATTATAGTGCTTATTTCAAGCCATAAAGAGCCTTCTTCAACTTCAACACTTTTGATTCTTCGCCTTTCTTGATGTAACCAAGAGGTTGATCTACATAGACCTCCTCTTCAAAAACACCATTTAAAAATGTTGACTTCACATCAACTTGATAAATCGGTGATTAGCTCTGAGCTGCTAAGGCAATAATCAGCCTTATAGTTTCAAGCCTTATAGTTTCAAGACGAGCTACTGGAGAGAATACCTCGTCATAGTCAATTCTACCTTTCTGCTAGTAGCATTTGTCAATTAACTTCGCCTTGTGCCTCTCAACTTCTCCTTTCACACTCTTCTCTTTGAACACCCATTTGACTTCAATTGCTTTCTTGCCTTCTGGAAGTGTTGCAAGCTCCTAGGTATCATTCTTCTCAATAGCCTTGATCTCTTCATCCATTGTTGAACTTCACTTTGGATCTTGAATTGCTTTTTCAAAGTCTAAAGGCTCACAACTAGCGAAAAAGGAAAATAATGTTAAATCATCTTGATTTTTAGTTACCTCATATAACCCCCTCAAACTCATAAAATATTGAGGTTGTGGGTTTGATGATGATGAGGACGATGCTGAAGAAATCATCGATTAGGGCGACTGAGGTGTGGTTGGTGATGATGTCGTTAGTGATGATAGATTGGATGTCAATGGCGCATGTGGCAGAGCATCTTTTCCAATCTCAGTCTCTTCACTAATGAAAGTAATGGGGCTGCTACATATTTCTCCCTTGCTCCAGTCCCATGATTTCTCTTTGTCGAATTGAACATCTCGGCTAATAATGAACTTATTACTGCACGGATCATACATCTTGTAACCCTTAGTTCTTGAATCATAGCCGATGAATACATGTGAAATACTCCTCTCGTCGAGCTTATTCCTCTTCTGCTCTGGAACATGAGCATAGCCAATACTACCGAACACCTTGAAGTGGCTCACATTTGGTTTGTAACTAGACTAGGCTTCTTGTAGAGTAATATTTTTGAGAATCTGAGTTCGACACCGGTTGAGGATGTAGACTGTACAAGAAATAGCTTCAGCCCAAAAGGTTTTAGGCACCTTCTTACTACTCAACATACTTCTTACAATATTCAAAATAGTACAATTCTTCCTCTCAGCAATGCCTCTTTGTTGTGGAGTGTAAGGAGTAGTCAGAAAATGGCAAACTCCATGTTCTTTCCAATATGCTTCAAACTCCTTTGAAGTGAACTCTCCACTTCAGTTTGATCTGATAGCTTTAAGATAAAAGTCATTCTCTTTTTTCAAATTAGCTTTGAACTTCTTAAACAGAGAAAACACTTTAGATTTGTTCTTAAAGAAGTGTACCCAAGTCTTTCGAGAAAAATCATCAGTGAAGGTAAGAAAATACCTATTGTCACCAATTGAGGTCGGAGTGATTGGCCCACACACATCAGTATGAACAAGTTGTAATGGCGTCGACGCATGAAATGAAGCTTCCTTTGGAAAAGTAGCTCGATGATGCTTCCCCGCTAGACATCCTTCACAGAGTTGCTCGAGATGATCAATTATCGACAACTCTTTCACCAGACTTCTATCGGCTAATGTCTTCAGTTTATCAAAATTGAGATGCCCAAATCTCTAGTGTTATAGCCAAGCAAGATCATTAGTGCAAGCCTTCAAATATTTCACATCTCCACCTTGAAGGTTTAGCATGAATATTTGATTCTTCTACATCTGTACTTTTGTAATCAATCTACCTCTTTGATCTCGAAGAGCAAGACTACGATCTTTCATATAAAAATCATTGCCCTATTGTAAGAGCTGTCCTGAGCTCAATATATTCCTTTTTATATTAGGCACATAATAGACATCAGTGATAAAATTTTCTTCTCTATTTTTGAGGTGAATAAGAATTTTTCCTAGGCCTTTCAGTGGAATCTTTGAGAAATCTCTAAAAGTCACCTTGCTATTCATTGATTTGTCCACGTCGATGAACATATTTTTCTTACCACACATATGGTTACTGGCACCGGTATCAAGATATCAAATATCCTCCTTATCACCATCTCCTCCGAATGCTAATAGAAGAATATTATCATTATCTCCTTTCTTAACAAAATTCACCTTCTCTTCAACTTGATTGTAATAACAATTAGAAGAGTAATGGTCATACTTCTTTAATTTAAAACATTGAACTTGTGTTTTCTATTGGTCTCTATTAGATCTACCATGTCCACGACCCCTAAAAGATCTGTGATTTTGATCTCTTTCTTCAAAGTTGTTGTGACCTCCTTTGCCCTGGGAATGACACCCTCAGCCTGAAAATCTTCCATGGCCACGACCGTCATTACTTCCTTCTTTTGAGTCTTCTCAGCCATCCTTCAAAGAAAGCTTAGTTCGAAGAACCTTCTCCACTGGTTCATTTCTCTTGCTAAATCTTTTCTCGTGGGCATTTAAGGAACACAAGAGTTCATCAATCGCCATCTTCTCCAAATCTTTTGACTCTTCGATGGCACAAACAATATAGTCAAATTTCTAAAGAAGTGATTGAAGAAATTTCTCCACAACACGAACATCTTTGATCTTCTCGCCATTTCTCCGAAGTTGATTCACCATGCCCAAGACTTGAGTGAAATAGTCAGAAACTAGTTCACTTGCCTTCATCTCTAAATCTTCAAACTCCTTTCGAAGTGTTTGGAGTCGCACCTTCTTTACCTTTTCCACTCCCTTATATGAGTTTTAAAGTATCTCCCAAGCTTGTTTTGAGGTCGCTGCATCTGAGATCTTCTTGAACGCTGATTCATCAACTCCTTGGTAAATAAAGTAGAGGGCTCTAATATATTTCTTACTGGACTTCCTAACAAACACTACTATTATGACTCTTAGACTTCCTAACAAACACTCTTAAATTTCCCAACAACATTTATGTATCTAACATATTCATGCATTTGATTCCTTAAATAACTAAATGATATTCTCAATTTTCAAGGTAGTTAATCAAGTTTACTTTTAACAACATTAACATATTCCATAGTCATCAATCTAAGAAGAAACCAAGTCTTCTGAGTTATTAATAACACATAGGTACGTGTAGCCCACTTTGTGAAGTTTTAAATGCTTGATACCCACACAGGAGATGTCCACACTAAAATCCACCAGTACTTGCTGTATCGACGTACAAATCAATTGCCACGATAGGCTAGACAAAGATGTCAACACCTAGTTGTTTGCTAAATTGAAGAACATGCACGAAAACATGCACAAGACAGTTTTTGGATGAAGTAGTCGACTACTGCTACAGTAGTAGTCGACTATACTGCGGTCGACAGGGCAGTTTTCTGGCTTGGGACTTAGTAGTCGACTACTGCTACAGTAGTAGTCGACTACTGCTATAGTAGTAGTCGACTACACTGTAGTTGACAGAAAGCGGTGCTCAGGTTTTAGACCTTAGTAGTCGACTACTGCTACAGTAGTAGTCGACTACTCTGGGCAGATTCCTGTTACGAGTCTGTTTGGATTTTGGTTTTAAACCTGGTTCGTTTAGAGTTTATAAATAACCTTTTAGGGTAAGATTGAACTCGGTTTTGAGCAGTCTTCAAGAGGGTTTTGTGCATCTTTTGGGAGGAGATCTTGTGAGAGATTTGAGAGTTTGTTTTTAGGGTTTGGTGGTGAAAACTTGTAACTCTAACTTGTATTCTCTCTCTCTCTATTAGTAAAATTTCCTCCTCCTTGCCCTGTGGACGTAGGCAACTTGCCGAACCACATAAATCTCGTGTCTTTACTGCTTTATTGTGTTCTTGCCTGGTTTGTTTACTTATTTGCCGTGGTTTCTCAGATATACGCTACCGGCGTGAGCCCAACAGATACTCATGTTTCTATGTCCTCTTATCGACTTCTATTTTAGTCATTGCTACAAATTAGCTCATTATATGAAACTGTGTATTTCCTAAGAGGAGCTAACAATAGAACATGCTCACTTTACGTATACACCAGATATAAGCAAAAGGGTGGCCCTGTGCAGAAGTCGCCCACCCGCTGTGGGCTTTGGGGAGGCAAGATGCACACAGCCTTACCCCTGAATGCAGGGAGTGAAGCTTCTAGAGAAGAAGAGAAGAGGAGTTTGTTTTGGGATTCCGATGAAGAGGGTAGCATTTTCTCTTTTGATGTGTTATATTTCACAGAGAAAATGTTCAAATTTAGGGAGGCTTTCACCCAATCACCTCCATCCCAAAATATCAGCCTCCCATTAAAACCAATTAAGAGCTATTAACATCCCCAATTAAACCTCATTAAGGGGCTATTAATTCTCCATTAATAGCCACTTAATGACCATTGTTTTCTTAGTTTAATACATGAATATTTGGTTGATTTGGTCAACCTTACTAGCATCTCACACTTGACCAAACTAACCAAATGATATATCCCACTATCCGTGAGATCAGGTACTATATTCCTACCATTTCTCCCACTATCCGTGAAGAGTAATTCTCATTTCATTATTCATGAAATTTACTTGGACTTATTTATTTCTAAGTCCCATCAAACTTACAT